>JANVCG010027753.1:0-11272 GCA_025505365.1 Haliclystus inabai | reverse complement strand
TGACGATTTCGATTCTCTCATTTCCGGTGATCTGCAAGCTGTATTCTTGTTTAGTTTTGCTAAGTAAATTATCCATCTTAAATCAAACAGTGACAGGCAAATGAAGGATAGTTTATGTTCTTATCTTACAACGTAATGTCGAATATATATAGTAATATAAGTAGGATATATTTAATCATTTATTTGATCTGGAATTATCTACAATTTGAATGGGCCCCCTTGTCTCAAACGTGGTGTCCTTGCTGTTTTGGCATGTGTGATCCAAACACGGGAAGTAGCCAATCAAATCCCTAGATCAGCATTCGAAATTTTCTCGCGTTTTACAATAAGTTATACAATCACAATGATGTTTTCTTCCCTTTGTTTTATTCAAGGGTGTACGTAAAGCTCAAAATCATGAAGTTCTTGCTCAGCTAGTTGATTTCATATCTTTTTCGAAAGATCGTAAATCTACTGAGCCATCTTCTTTTAAATTACCCTGTGCTGCACTTTTGAAAGGTATGGTACGTGTTTGTAGTCAAATGATGTTATTATTTAACTATTGTTTTAAAGTAACTTATTTCTTGACAAGAGTAAGACCACTCATGTTTCTGTCTGAACATTTTGAGAATAAAGTGGATTGGTTGGCAAATCAACTTGACCTGCAGAGGACAAAACCAATGTTTATCCATTGATTTTTCAAGTCCAGAAAAATGACTGAGAAATCTATCATAAATTGAATTTTGGTGCTTGATATTTGAAAACAACTTGTACCTTCATGTCACCCCAAGATAATCAATTTTGAAAACAAATTATTTTGTATAATGGCAACTTGGAAACTTTCTTCAAGGGTCAATAGGCCACACATTTGTATGGTAGAACCCAGACCTAAAAGCCCCATGCCCTATAGAAGCTCCTCTCCTTTATTCATTATTTCATAGGAAAATAAGCCTTGGGAAAAATTGCTGGAAAGCCTTCCAGTTGATATTTTCAGATTATCATTCACATCATTTACCAGTCTTGTCTGAAGCATATTTGTCAGACTACTGAACAAGTTCAACTTGTTCAAGCAGTCAAAGTACATACATCAAATTGTTTGCCAGTAGTATGATTATCACTACCTTTGTTTTTATGTATCTTACCCTTTTTGTTATATATTCCTTGTATCCAAACTAAATCTACTAGTTCATTCAATTGTGCTTGATTCCATCCATTAGGTGTGAATTTACCAGATCATGATGAGTTGTTTGGTCAGTTGAATGATTTACTATTAGATAAATCAATTACACTTATTGCGTCGCTTGGGTCCGACTGCCAAAGTATGTATGGTTTTAATCTGCTCATACTTATAAATAAATAAATGAATAAATATAATGAATAATTTATCATAACATATATATAGTTATATATAATAAATCTAATTAGTAAATGTCAAACCGGTCAATATGAAAATAGAGCAATTTGATTGGTCTAGAAGCGGTCAATGTACAAAGCTATATTGACCGGTTCAAATCATATCCAAAATCCGCAACATAAAAATGGAGACTGCAAGGTTTGTTTACGCTAGTAACAACTAAATATGGGAAATGAAAAGCAATTCTGCTACAAAAATTACAAAAAATACATTCAAATCTGCTTCATTGTTGTTTATAAAGCCTGCAAGATAGAAATTGTAAACTAAACCCTGCTTTTAATGACTTCATTACGATACACAAGAAAACCGCATTGTTACATCTCACTTGAAAACTTCAAGCAATAAATCTTACAAAAATGAATAAATATGCATTAAAGTTTGGATTATAATGAAAATGTATATCATGATCTTCTTTTTATTTATCGAAATGATTTGCATGGAGTAAAACTTTCTTGCAATAAGCTGGAAACTTATGTAACTATTGTTTACATTCACCGCTTTCACTCTTTGCACATACTTGCATTATTGAAAATTCATAATTTCAAAATGCATTCAATAGCTTCCATAATCATTATTTTTTGTAATTGACCTGTTTGAGATTTACTAAAACAGTTATTGATCTCAGGTTCAGTGAATATTGGCTGATAATGACCTCGACGGACCTCGGTCATTATCAGCCAATATTCACTGAACCTTCGATCAATAGTTGTAAATTTGCAATCTAAGTTTAAATTTGAATTACATTATATACATCAGAAAATGTTTATCAGATATCAAAACACACAACTGCCAAACAACAAGTTCCCATTATGCAGTTGTCTGCAAAATTATGGTAGCCTATTTTTATTATTCAAACCAGCAGTGTCTTCACACTCTTTGAAGGAATTTTTTATATTCATATGCTGAATCTAGAAAGTCCTGTAAAGTCTGGCAACTAGAATATGTTGTTATCATAGGCTAGATTTAATTATAAATGCAAAATATTTATAACGTAAATGTTAGCATTTTTGTAAATTTTGTTTGCAGTTATGATACAAAGTGCCCAAATTTTAATGCAATGTATTTAAAATTGGAAAGAAGATTTGTGACAACAGTTCAAAAATTTCAAAATGTACAAAATTGGAGTGTGCCTTCAGGAAGTTATTCCCTGAGGTTTCTGCACTTTGTGACGCATCACATATTACATCAAGTATTTCCAAGATATGACTATAATTGTAACAAAATCTATATTTGGGCCAAGGAATGTTGTATTTGTAAGCTCATCATTTATCTCCTCAAATAGTAGAAATATACACCCAGAGAGTATGGTAGTATACAAGCCAGTACATAATGTATAGATTAATTTGTTACTATTTTTTAGATTTATCAGCTATGATGAAAAATATCACAGAACAATTGATGAAAAAACTGGTAATTGAATGTACACTTGACATGCTTTATACAAAAGTTTATTTTGCTACAATTTATTACAAATGTGGTATTTTCATTGATAGTCTACATTGTAGTTCAAAATTATGAGCTAAAATATTCTGATCTATTTTTTCATGATATTTTTATTCAATACCAGGACCGTAGATGATAGGGGGGTCTTCTCTGGGTGATTTAGCTTGAGGGTTGAAATCACCTAAAATTGATTCAGTTTTATTTCGAATCCAATATGTCACGTCACAGTTGTCATCATAATGATAGTAGACCTATAAATTGACTATTGGTGAAGATTTGTGTTTGTTGCTAACCCACAAACATTCATTTGCAGGATTCATGTTATGAAAGTAAAGACAAAATTGCCTCAAGTATGCAAGCTGTTAGCATCAAAGGATTCGTAGAAACTTACTTGCAGCATGCGGAGGTACTGATGCCAATTGTAATAGCTATGCTCCACCACTGATGAGATTTGAGCTAGGAGCTTATTAATGTGATGTCTGTTTTTATTATAGAGGCTTTTACATGAATTAAGCTACTGTAATTTATTCTTCATTTGATAAAGTTTTTAAGGAAAATTTGACGCCTCTCATTCAAAAATCCTTCTTTGTTTTGCCTTTGGTTTAATGTTTATAAATTATGCTCTATCAAAATTACGCTTTTCTATCAACTTTTATTTCAGTCACGTTCACCTGCTGGAAGTCAAGGTATGTTCTTCACTTTGTCATTTCTTATCAATGTTTTTCAGTGAGTAGAAAGACTGCAATTGTGGTATGCAGATAAAAGTATCATCAATCCAAAAAATAACAATTCTGAGTGAACTTTTGATTACTGCTACTAAATGCTGAGAGATTTGTAAATCACTTTATGATTTATCACAACTGAAATGTAGCCTACTTTTATTGTTTTGAATGGCTACAGATTCTATTCATATCAACGATTACGGCTCAGTTGAAATAGTGTCTGCTGTGGGTTTGTCCTAGATATCTTGGTGTAGTTGTAAACTGTATGTAAGTTACTCCCTGTCATATGTAACCAACAATCTGTCACATATTTAATGTAAACATTCTCTTTTCTCATGTACCGAGGCAGTGTAAAAATGTATTTTAAATGTATTGTTCATGTTCATTGTTTTAGGTCCAGTGGTGATAGTAATTGAAGATGTTGAACATGTTAACATTACTGCATTGCAAGATCTTCTTTTGATTCTTAGGTAAGTTAAACCATGATTATCCTGATAAACATTTATTCAAATAAGAAACTAATATGGTATCAGTTAAATAAATGAACAGAAAATGGAACAGCCAACACAATTCTTCCTTAAAATTTGAAAATTCCGAAAATTGAGAAAATTAATATCCATTGCTGCTCGAATCAGAAATTAAAAACAGGCAATAAAAACTATCTCAAATCATGATAGGAAAAACTGATATTCAAATGATATATAAATTGGGTATTTTATGTGAAATGTAATTGGCAAAACGTGTGTAATGTATTAAAATAGAGCTAGACAAACACACACATACTTTTACATTTATATGGCAAGATAAAGTATTCCAAGTACTTACTGCCATTTAACCAGGTTTGAGTTGAATTAGATTGTTTTTAAATATTATCCAACAGCAATTACACTGCACAAATACCCCTTGTTGTACTCTTTGGTGTTGCTACAATGGTATCTGCTTTGCATAATAATCTACCACATTCTGTCTCGTGCCGTTTAAGTATCAAAACATTCCAAGCACAGCCATCCTTGGAATGCTTGAATGACATTATTGATCAGGTGAGTTACGTATCTGCATTGTGCTTACTTGAGGTAATGAAATAAATAAAGGGCAAATCCTTCAAATGCCCCCAGGTATAGTGTTCAAATTCAACTTAATTTACAATTTGATCATGTTGTCATTTCTCTACTACTACTACCTCGCATTTGTAATCTGAATCATTTCTGTCCTCTCACTGTTGTGCATGTTATAGAAAAAAGTGTCAATAGCCTAGTAGTTAGCACAATCAAAAGCATATTGAATCATATTAAGTCCAACTTATTTTTTCATTTGATGAATCCTGACATTATTCGCTTAGATCTATGCAAAACAAGTTACATTTACGGAAAAGATTTTATCAAGCTGATAAATAACAGTAATGGTCCAATAAAGATCAATTTATTTACTATTCATTGAGCTAGTCAATATTGTAGATGATTCCATAAATTTTTACAAATTTAAATTGGCTTTGTTACAAATTTTTGTTTGAAAATATTTGAGCAAAGTCACCCTGTTGGTTTTCAATTCTTTCAGCCGTGTTTAGATATAGGTGGCCACTTGTTTGATGAGAATGATGAATAGAGTTTTAAACTTTTGATCCTTGACAGCGGAGAAAATTATCATTCCACTACTGCTTCATTTTTTGTTTAGTTCCGATGTAATCCAGGGAATGAAGGAAGGATAATGTTTCAATTACCGTACATTCAATTGACTAAACATAAGGCTACCTACTACCCTGAACTAGTAGACATACCCTGGGATATTAAAAAAGTGGATACCCCCATATAAAAGTCATTATTTCTCTATTGATGTTTTTCTTTTCAAGCATTTAATCACTACAAAATATCCATTCAAACTTGGACCAAATGTCTTGCGTGTGCTATATGAAAACTTCCTCTACCATGATCTTTCAATTGAAAATTTTCTCAAAGGTTTGAAGGTATGTTATGCCCTTTGATCAAACTCAAATCAGTAATGCATGACAACTAACATAATGGCGTAATTTGTGTAAATCAAATTTGGGAAAGATTAACATGCATGTATTTCAAGGATAACCAGAAATTGTTTTCTGAAATATGGGAAAGAATTTCTGCAATCTGATTGGTTGACAGCAATATTTGAACATTTTAAATAAATTCGAAGTTTGAAATGTTGCATATTGAAACTAGAGAATAGCTGAATTTATGAATTGTTTACTTGTGTTATAAATTTGAGAGAAGCGCTACCTCAATTCATCAAACTCATTAAAGTAGGAGGCACTCATAAGTCAATGATTTCAAAACATTCCCTGCATCTCCAAGGCTGTCGTAGATCACATCCAATTTTTGTTTGGGAAATTACTTCTGATGACATTAGTTTCTTTTTTGTGAGGTTTTGTTCAAGGCAATAATAACTGTTCCTCAATTAAAAGTTTTGCTCAAAATCAATAAAATGTCCTGTTGAATTGACAGCTGAAATAGTGGACAATTCATAGCCAATGAGATTCGACTCAATTTTTAGTATAATTAACCTGTTTGAATAATTCGTATTAAACCTATCAGCCACAGAATTTAATTTTTATTTTCGTTAAATGTAATGTATTCTGTTCAGAGCAATCCCTTTCAGTGTGCATCCGGTTATGCCCAATTTTATCTGCTGATAATGACCTACATCTTATTTTACATTCAAACAAATGACATTTGGTAATCCACTTTCAGTTGTCCATTATGGAGCATTTCTACTCAAAGCCAATGTCTTATCTATGTGCAGCAGATAGCGTATTCATTCAGCACCTTTGTGACGATCTTTCAAATGACTCGTTAGATCAACTAAGAGATGTACCATCATTCAGTAGGTGAGCTAATTGACTGTGTGGAAGGTTGAATTGGAAAGAAAATGAGTAACTCAAATATTTGATCAAAGTAATAAATGTATTAATAAGTCGAGGCCTGTCACATGTTTTCTCCTTATCATGGTACCAATAAGAGACTTTCCAGTCGTCATCATTACCCTGCTCAAGTCTTTCTAACAAATGATAATGGCTAATATCCATCTGTCACAGCTGTAGTTCGAACTAGTGAAGAAAATGATTTGCAAAATAAATAAGTGGTTCTGATCTCACATGTATGCGTTGCTCAATACTGTTCTGAAGACTGGTTAGTACAACTATATGCCAAATGTTGATCTAGTTAAGTTGAAAAATAATTTTGGAGGGCTGATAATTCTTGCATTGTAACTATCTTCTTTTAGAATCCATAACCTTTGTGTTTCAGATACATTGATAAACAATCACAAAATGATAAACATCAACTTACAACTGACAATGATGTTTGGCAGGTTAGATTGAGAGTCATATTTTTAAGGGGTAGATAAGGAAACCTGTGTTTATTTCTTGTTCAATATCACTCTTACACATGGTCATGTCAACTTGATTGGAAATCCATAATGAGAACAATATCATCATCCAGTCAAAAAATCTTTACAATCTAAGCGATTGCTAATGTTTTCTTATGGTGATTCCTATAGCCTTATCAAAACTGAAACATATTATAGCAAGACTAAAGAAAAACAGCAATACAGGGAATTTTTTAATTGGAATAGGAATCATAACTCAAATTGGTATATTCTCATAGTTAGTTTAAGATTTGTTGTGCCATAACGTTTTGTAAAGGAAGCAAGTAGGCCTACAGCACAGAATCTGAGAATTGCTTCAGAATAATAAATTTTTTTATCGAATTTAACTTGTTTATCAAGGCCAACTCTCCTCAGTAGTCATTACCCCATCTCAAACCCAGCCATTGTATCCAGCTTCCATTGTGTCGGCCAACTGTATTTGGACATTGTGGTATCTATCTTATCAGTAAAGTGTAAACAAGTTAGTGATCAGGGGAGCTTTATTTTATTGCTGCCTGGCTACTCGATATGACCTCAAGCTGAATTCTATCAATCTGATTGCATTTACATGTGCATGTTAATTTGAGAATCTTTACCCGTTATCTAAAGATTTCAAAAAGCATCCATTCAAGTACTGCAATGATATTTGATACCATACAAATGTATTTTGCAACTATCCCAAAATTACTATGCTGATATGATCGATTACGATTTCAACTTGTTTAATATAATAGAAATGTATTGGAACTGTGATGCAATTATGTATTTACTTGAGTATTTTACATACAAATTTTCTCAACGTTTTGCACGTATCTTTTTAGACAAAAGTAACTAATCTGTTGATCAATTTTGTTGATTCTCAAACAAAGTTCTATCCAATCTTGAGGTGCCTCAATTTGTTGTCAGCAAAGCTTTATAACTCTCCTCTTGGTAAACGGGTAAGATGACACCAGACTGTCACACGTGGTTCTAGCTGTCTGTCATCTTTGATATCAAGTAAACTGCTGCTGGCTGTCTTTTAGGATGTGCCTCCCTGCACTTTATGAAATCCTGAATGACGACACTGACTCTCTTGATTTGTTAACCCTATTCCTGAAAATAGAACTGTTGGTTTGGTTTCTCTGAAACATAAAAGCCACCTATCTCAAATATTGAACACTCGCCAATCTCAATAGATGACCATAATAACTTATCAGATATTTTGGCAAATAATACCAAATCAAATGGAAGAGTTACTTATTCAGTACATAAGTCTTGTGGAAAGTTAAGTTAAGTAGCTAAGAAGAAACAAGCATTCTCTCTATACCTCTATGGCTATCTTTTTTGTTTTGATACAGCTTATTGATACATATGAACAATCATTAAAGTCTAATGTTACTAAATCATCACAATACGCTCAAGCCTTGGATCTCATGAGGTATGACAAAGCTGTCACAACCGCTTGTTTATCACATTAATTTTGAGTTTCTAACGCATGACATAGGGAATAACAACAACTGATTCTTGAATGCTATATCGTTCATGTTACATGGGGCTTCCTTGGGGGTCAGTGGTAAGACAAAATTTCAACTTTTTCGTTTTTCTATTCTGACATGAATTTTTGAGCTATCGAATCAACCTAGAATTCTTGCAATGTTATTGACAGTACCAAACATTGATGCCAACTAATCACATTGCAACAAATTATTTTGTAGTATTTTTAATATGAAATCATCTACAAAAAATGCCATGCAAGTTCAGTAGATAGCCTAACAATGTATGTAATGTCCACTCATGAGGGAGATTGTTCCAGGTACAACTCATTCAAATCATTTCCAACCAATTGCAATCAGCTCATTTCAATTAATTCATCTTTGAAGACTCTCTTCTGTGTGGGTGATGACGCCAACACTGACTATTTACAATAAAGCATACATTCAGATGTGGGCCTCTTAGTTATTTTAAGTATATTATAGCAACTTTGCTTATGTGCTGTTTTTTTCAGGGTTTTATCGCGTGACCAGATTCAATCATCCTTAAATGAATGCATAGGCATTTTAACAGAAGCTTTAAGGTTAGAAAAACTAAAATCTGTGTATCAGTTTTAGCACTGAGTGGTTAAATCATCTGTAACCAGTGTGTCACAAAGTGAGGGAACCTGGGAACCATGTTCCCAGAAGACGAATTACAAATTCAGAAGTTTCAAAATTCTGGGAACTTTATTCTTGAATTTTCGATGCTTTGGTTCAATCTTTGGGAATCTCTAGACAAGTATTCAGCTTTTTTCACTGGAGTTGGTTTGCAAATTACAACAAGGTAATGTTTGTGTATCTTATGAACAGACAAATTTTCTTTCTGGTGCCAATCAATAGTGCTCTGGTGGGGGATTGCACCCAAGACCCAGCATCCTAAGCACTACACTACGGCAACACATATCAAGTCTTCTATTCCATACTTATGTATTTCAAATTCAATTCAATTGTTATTTCAATATTTGACATTCATATTGATGGGTAAAATCGTGTTCTTATAAATTGATGTGTCCTATTAGTTCCCTTCTGTTGTATCATCTGAGTTGGCAATTTCATTAGTAACACTATTCAATCTATTCAACGAACGTATGTTTCTGTTGATAATACATTAATAGTAATAGGCCTTTTAATTTATTTTTATGCTATAGTGTATGCCCATGCTTTGACGAGCATATCGATCAGTTACAATCGTTTTTGAAATCAATGGATAAGCTATCATCAGGTGAGTCAGTATACCCCATACGCGTTTTTAACAATAATTTACACATATCGTTTTATGAGGGTTAGCTTAAAACTTGATGAAACAAGAGGGGTTGCTTCAGTTAATAATATTGAAATGTGCTCAGTTAAGACTACATAGTGACCTACACATTACTATATTGCATTAAATAGGATTGTTGTCATTTTTTTTGTCTTCCTTTGCAAATAACATTTTTGATTGAGTTATGATATAAAATAAAACCAACTAGCTGTTCGAAAGCTTCTGCTTGCTTTTTATACGCTGCTTACTGTTCAAATTAAAATAGACGTAAGTAGTATGTTAATGTCTCAGTACAATGCGATGTCAATCAGATTTGAAATTAAGTTGGCTCTGATGTCTCAACATGAACCCTTAAGTAGGTAAATAAAGGTATTACAGTTTTTCCTATAAAACGTTGTTTATTAGAAAGAAGCGCTTATCTTAATTTTTCAAGCAAGTTCGTTCCTCGGATTTGTTAAGCTGTTGAAGAAAGCTAAAGTTGTACATCTGACAACTGTTTTGCAGCTAAAATATTTGGTTTTGGTATGATTCTGTACCCATTTTTTCTCAAATATTCATCTACTTCTATTCCTTATTTGTAAGTGGCACCGTCGCTCTGAAATTGTTGCCTTGAGCCATTACATATTTAATACATACCTGTTGGAGGCCAAGATAATAAGAAAATATTTGAAAATTTCAATACTGAAATCATGAAACTTTTGAGAAGTTTAGATTTTGAAGTTTGACAAACTTCTCACTGGAAGCATTCATTTTGTAGTATATTCAAGCGATCATTTTGAATCAAAATACCTATTTCAATCTTTACGCTACTATATTCTACCCTTATTCCTGTTTAGAGCAAGCAGCACCCACTGATGCTAAAAAAGACACAACTGCATCGTCAACCAACAAAGTTTATAAAAATCGATTTGAATTGCAAGAGGTTGGTAGATTTTTTTATTTAGTTTAAAAAATTATATTGAACGTAAGGGAAATCTGCAAAAGCTTTTCCATAATAATTTTTACGATATTTCCCGTTATTTAGAAAATGCGAAGTACTGTTTTGCAAAAGAAACGTACACCATATGAGACCCTTCGATCTGAGATTGTAGATTATTTGGATTCAATGTTCAGGTTTGTAACTCTTTCTTTTCTCGATTATTATGTCATTTAGTTGTGTTTTAGCTAGAAACGGTCGCTGTAACAGGTGGTTGCTCAACGCAGTGTGGACTCCGAATTCTATTGGATGATTTCTTAAAGAATCACATTTTGATTTCATCATGTTCATTTTTATAGATCTTATCTGGTCTGCCCAATGAACCTTCCTGGTCATGAAATATTTTTATACAATACTGCATCTATCATTAAAGAGGTAAGACTCATTCCTGGTGAAGTAGCTCTAATCCTATTGATTCAAAACTACCACTTACTATTGGCTAATCTCATACACGTGACCTGTGTGGACATGCGATGAAAATGCTAATTCAATCACCAAGACTGTGTTTACTATTTTGTATAGCACGCTGCTTTGAATTCATATCGGTCAAAGATGTCTATAGTAGGAATATTA
>JANVCG010027731.1:0-11299 GCA_025505365.1 Haliclystus inabai | reverse complement strand
AAATTCGGATTATTACTCAGTCAACAGGGAGACCAGATGAAAACTATTGTAAGTTTTGCTTTCCTTCAAAAGTGGAATTATTCCTCCTGACTCGAATATTTTTCGTTTTGAGCGTTTTAAAGCATTATGACGTAATAGTTTATGAAAAATCTAGGGGGTTCAACCGCTACTTCTGCACCCCCCTGGATCCACCCCTGTACGATTCTACCTGTCTCAAATTTAAAATTTGAGAGAATGTGTGATGCAATTTTTATCTCTCATTATTTCGGAATTTCACTCTTGCAAAGATAATGATGTCCATTTACTTAGCAAATTGGTAGTGGAAAATTGATTTTGATTATATCGGCTATTTTACGATAATGTTCGTTTCAAGCATAGAAATTGATTTGACAAAAGTTAATTTTAAAACATTTTCTTTTGCGAGGGGTTTGTTAAGAACAGTGAGAATCATCCACCGCATATCAATAATATTATGTGCAAATAGATAACTGGCCTATTATTTTAGTATTATTTGACATGTTTAACAAGCAAGACTGTGTACAGCATTATATTTTCTTAACAGGGACAATGTTGAAAATGTATGATTTCATAACAAACATTTTTATTTCCATTAATCGATCTATCAATGACCAAAAAGTTATTGCTTGCATACGCAACGCATAGCTCAAGCAAATAAAACAAAATCTCTGTGCACCAGGATGATCAGGTGATGTGCGTTGTGGACCTTGTCGGCTTTTGCAGAGCGGCGCCAAACACGTGCAACTCATGGAACAAATGGAAGTGTCAAGCCGGTAGTTTCTCATCAATAAGAAGCGGTCGTCCACAAAATAATTGTTAATGGTTTATGGACGTTAATAATTGTTAATGGCTACATCTGGGCCTTGTAAAAACTACCCCTAAATAGCGGCGCGTATAAACTTTTCGGCAACTGTATGCATGCGCTCAACAAGGAAAATGGCATCAGATTACACAAGCAACCATGTGGGTGGGCGAAAAAACCCTGTAAACATTCAAAGAAGCAACTTCGGATTTGTATCGGCTCAGATGAAAGCTAAAAAGAAGTTTGGAAGAATCATTGATAATATCAGTGGAAACAGAAAACGACAACGTTGATTTACAAGTGGAGTGGATCTTATTTCTGCTCTACGAAAGGCAAACATAACTCGTTGAATGTACAGTGCGAATGTGCGATAATATTATACAAAATTCTCGATTCGACATGGATCTCGACTTCTGCGCACGCTATTCATCCTCAAAATTGCTGAATAACAAACCCGGTGTTCTACACAAGTATTTTAAAAACATTGATACAAGCTGTTGATTTGATTTGAAAATGCCAAAACGTCAGTTTTCAATCATTTCATTTTCCAATCAAAATAGCCAATCTCTAACCCCTTGAACAGCAACTCGATATATGATATTCAATTCCAATCATTTCATATATATATTTTTTGATCGCACTTCCCCAATTTTGCATCCAATCCAAGAATTTTCAGTTTTTCTCTGAGTTGCTTTGATTTTTCACATATCAACGTCATAGAATAATTTCATAAATTAGATTTCAGACCAATCAACAAACGCCTAGAGTGAAACGTTACAGCTTCTGGCTTGTGATTGGTCATTCCGTTTTTTCGGAATGAAGTGCGCCACTTTTTCACCTCAAAAGTTACATGCCCCCACAGCGAAGCCTAGGTCGCCGGAGTGTGCTAGCGGGACATGTGGCACTGGTCTAGGGGGCAAAAAACATAAATATTGCAGCGGCACAAATGTGAAATTGACAAAATTGAAGAAATCAGAGAGAATTCCAAAGCCACAAATATGCCAATGAAGACAAGGAAATGCAAAATGAACTATTCAAAGCATATGCAACTATTAATGGATTGTTATTCAATATTTACTTATTATTAATCGACTGCAAATTTAGGACCTTTGCAAAAAATGTGTTTGAAAACCATGGAATGCAATGTTGAAGGTCGTTGGATAAACATCCGATGGAAACAATTTGCCTTGCATTAGTGATATATTGAATTTGTATACATAAACGAAGCAAAAGGAGAGTGAACCAAAGGTAGAAATGATCTAACAGTTTATAAACGAAATCATGTTTAAATTATCACTGTATTATTTACATGTTACCCAGATGTTCCGTTAATTAATGAAGGTTACAAATAAAACAGCATAATAAAAACAAAAAACCTACTAAAAGAAATTGATAAACATTCTGACATTTGCAAAACTGAAGCCAATAATCAATTCAAAGCATTGTCCTTGAATTAGTTACAAAATAATTAATGTGAACTTGTATCTACATTGTTATTATGGTTTATTATTAAATTGAACACCCATATTGACCATTAATCGACCTAATTGTGTCCTATCTCCAGTAGTTGTTTGCTCCAAGTTCGAACTTTTGAGTGCATGATGGTAGCGCACCTCCAAATATTTGTGGAAAACAAGTTTTTGCATAATTGTTACACGATCACACAGAGTTGATGTATCAAATGTTTCTACTGCATGATCATGTAACAATGCCAAGAAATTGGTTTCTGCAAGAGCAAGAACTATTTCGCGTTCTGCATTTCTAATTTTGGCAGCAGTAAGGTCCGTCAAATAAGGTTTGACATGGCCTTCAACAAAAATGCAAGCTTGAACCAGTGGGACACCTGGGATTTTCAACCCACATTGGCATTTTTGCTTCAGAAGCTTCAGTTCCTTTCGCTCTTTCGCATCAGTCGTGTCATCAATTAATGCCTTGAGACAATCTGAACACTGAAATTTCGAAGCAACACGTTTAGCTACAAAGTCAGCAATGTAGCCAACACAATTCTCCAAAAATAAAGAGAGTTGAACCCGATTTGAAGTAGCTATGTTCTTCAATTACAGCTGGAGACGGCATAGGGTTATTATGATTTATGCCCAGAATGACATTATCATCAAAGCAGCAGTATCTGTAGGCAATACACCGGTTCTTGAAAGTAAAGATCTAAAACTGGGTTTAAATTGCAAAGCAGATGGTTTGCATCCAGCCCCAATAGATTGTCTAACACCATAATAATTCCAATGGATCTTGTGAAAATTTGATGGCCATTACGTTCCTATAGGCATGATCACTCATCAGAATTCCTGACACAGCCAAGAAGCTCCTCATACTTACAATCATTCCTATTACACAAAGGTTTAGTTTGGTCTTAAAAATTTTGGTATCACCCCGTTTTATTTTCCCATTTACAAAAGTAACTGGAATTCGACGCTTTGGTCCAAGGAGTAATTCTTCTTTTCCCGAGAAATGCTTGGCAATGCTTTTTATGTTTTCCTTATTTGCTGCTTTTAGGTGTTAAAAGATAAACTTGAACGTGAGTTTAACATGTCAAACGCTTTGTTTAGTATACGGGATAGATTTTCAGTAGGTTCAGATTCCTTAAATGAACTTATTTCTAAACTTCTTAGAAAGGAAATTGCATCTGTTGTGGACTTTGAAAGTGTTTATGTGGCTAAAGATACTTTCATGATATTTTTTTAAAATCAACTCCAATTCCCATTTAACCCAACATTTGCCATAAATGCAAGGGCATGCTTTGCCTTTTTCGCTCCTTTACTAGGTCCTCCCCCCGAATCAACACGGCCATAGACTCTCTCTCTTTTCCTATTGTCAGCATGTCCAGTCACTGCTTAATTCCCATTTCATCGAAAACCAATGAGCATGTACCATACACTGCTTTGTCATCTATAATTTTATCCCTTAGGGTAGAAATTGCTTGCTGACTGATACCAGGTTCTCCATCGACAGATTGAAGCCATCTATAAAGTTAATTATCATGAGAAATAAAACATTAACTGAATGATATCAACAACAAAACAATGCGTTTACTGTACACATACTATTTTGAATTCCAATATCATGATCGGGGCTCAGGGTATTGGGGAAAGGGTTGAAATACAGAGTTTACAAAAATCATGAAAATTGTTCCAAATGTAACAAATTGTATTGTTTGGATCAAAATTGAATGATACAGTCCTTCAGTTTTCGCCTGTCCAGTATACTTTAATAGACAGCAATAGACAGTTCTGTCAGATGACAGAAAGTATGCTCTGCATCATTCTATTACCTCATGTACGACAAAAACAGTTTTAACAGTTGATATCATCAATAATGCATCCAAACATGACAACAGTGAAAGAACTTATTGTTAGAAAATCAGAATGGGTAGATGGGTTTGGAGAAAATTACTTGAATCTACTTGATAATGCATACCTCTCCAATCTGCCATATGTGTTGAAACTCACATATGCCCACCAAGCACCATGTGGAGGTTTGGAGTAAGATTTGCCTGGCAAATAGGCATTAACAAAATTTAATTACAAATGAAGTAATCTAATTTAATACTTACCTTGCAACAGTTCTTATATGGGGCAGCTTCATTACTTTTGCGTTACGCAAAAGTTATAGGCTTTACGAGAGTAGAAACATAACATAGTAAACATTGAAACATTGAGACCATCCAACACTTTCAAACGTACCATGAGTTCATCAGAAATTGTAATTTGGCTTTTCAATTTCCCTGAAAGGTCATCACATCTTTTGGTCTTGCGTCTCAACCTCCTCTTTAAATTGATATCCTTCCGCTTCAAACGATCACACTCCAACTTCTGTTTGTTATCATCAGTGTCTTTAGTGAACTGAGTATTATCATACTGACATCCATTGTCTGATTTAATGTTATACGATTGTTCAAGCGTTTTAGCCAATTTAGACGGAGTAGAGGACAACTCTTCAGCTACAGAAGGGGGAAGAGAATTGGCCTTTCGTTTACGAGGTGGTTTTCGAATTGACTTTGCCTAAAACAATGTGCCATTTAACTTGGTAAAAAAAGAAGCGCATTTTGAAGAAAATATTTAATTAATAAATGTTTTGTAAATGTATTTCTTTTTTACAGCATAACAATGCCATTGATTATATTAATTCCAGTCTAGAATTTTTATGTAATTGTGCTTCCCAAGAAAAACATTGGCCTAGAGCTCAAAAGTTTCTGTAAACTGTGGTAATAATATAGGTTTGCTCTAGATATCTACATTAATTCGCAATTACTATAGATTTATGTATTAATAAAATATCTATTCTTACATGGAAAATTCTGCATGGCTGCCAGAGACGACCTGTATTTTTATCAATCCTACCTATGGCTACAAAACATTCCTTTCTCCTCGCTTTATCACTTGGAATTCGATGGAGAGATAGTCTACTAGAACCTTGACGATTAGTGCAATCTATAGCACAACAACTTTTAACCATTACTAAACGATATCCTCCAAAAATCACAGTTAAGAAGACTCTAAAACATGTCAAACGTTGATCTCTTGATCGTTGTTTTCAATGGAATAAATGTTTTGCCCCCTAGCTACCCCACGATGCAACGCAAAACAGCGCGAAAGTCTGAGGCACAAAAATTGACAGCTTGACACTTCCATTTGTTCCGTGCGTGCAACTGAGCTATTTTTGTCATTACATTTTAGCCTCTCATTTCTACACAAAACTCATTCAAAAGGAGGCTATTCACAAAAGGCATAATTAAACATAAACAATAGAAAACCCTGTTTTACACTTCTGTAATGCTTTCTTTCACACTTAGTGAAAATAAATGCCAATGAGCTTTATGAAGTTTCTTTACATTTATTATTCGCAAAATACCGTCATGCGTAGCAATACCTCTTAGCTGAATTATGTTAATTTAATCAACACAGTTATTTGAATCCACTTTGCTTTATCGCATAGGAGAATGTTTGAATAAAGTTTTCAATGAAAGAGTATTACCACATCCTATTCATCTTCCATCAACATCGAAACATCATATCTAAAGGTTTTGATCCGAAAGGCCATTATTCTCAACTCCAAAATCCATGCCTATTTTTATTATCCTGATTTTTATGAAGCTTCTTACTGGAGTGTACGCAGATAATACCCACATTCTTTACAGAAAGCTGTGAACTTTGTGCTGGAAAATTGTGGATCACCATCAATCACTATTCTGTTAGGCACACCCATTGTACAAAATCAACCAAGTAAGGAGTCAATGACTTTGTCACTCTCCAGTGAATTACCACCATTTCAGGATTGCATACCTCAGAAGTTGATGTATAGCGTAAGTTGATGAGGTATTCTTGACCTTTTGGCAGCATTGTGGCATATTTAAAGATCTTTTCACCCGTGTCAATAGCGTGAATGACATGGAAGCTTACTAGTAACTTTGAGTCTGGATCACATTTTCAACATCAACTGCCTAGTCCTCACCCTAGTCCTTCTAGTCCTTTTACAACATTTGATCTACATATAGGTTAAATACTATTACAGATAATAATAAAGCGCAAAACGACTGTGTGACCAACACACAATAGAATGTTATAGCTCAAACTCCACCATTACGGCGCATTTTTGCTACTTCTAATACCTTTCTTTCGATAAAGTGTGCACAAATTACGATTAAAAAACAAAAAATTGTGTAATTTTACAGGAAGTCATGTGAAAATAATCTGCGTTGTTTTTGTTCTCTCTTTTGTTTTGAAGAAAGTCAATGCTATTTTCAAAATGGCCACGCTGCATGTGTTTTTCTTCGAGTTTTTGAATAGTATTTTTCGATGTTTCAATATGCCTATAGAAGGAGAAGAGTTAATTTCAGATCCCAGATATGGCTCAAGAACACAAGTAGACGAAACCCTTCTCGGTATGCTTTTGTAATCTTAACCGTTTCAATGCTTTATGTAAATCTTTTGAATAACGTGATCACTTCGCTTTTCACCGTGATTAGAGCTGAGCTTTGTGAACTACGATGTGAAGATCACTAGTTACAGAGCACTGCCGGCAATCGTCACTTTTATTTATTTTCGTGTTTGGTGATCACTGATAAGCTTGCTTTTTTATTATCTTACTGTTTGAAGAAAGGATTGTACTGATATTTCTGTTGTTGGCACTCTATGTAGCAAGAGTTGAGCCGCATACATTAAAAAATAATTAGCTCAGGGCTTTATAAATTCAAAAACCAGACCTGTATTTTTATCGAAAAGTAACTTATTGCTGAGTCATCCTTATTATGTTGCTTCGTCTTGTAACTTTATTCATTTATTCAAATTATTTATTTAAATTTCGTTTGTGAAGGAATTTTGCTTCGCATTTTGGCTCATTTGGAGCTGAATGGTGATCAACATATACATTCAAGTGACCCCTCTGTTAGAGGTTCACCAAAGTTAATAACATATGTACTTTCTTTCTATCATTTAAGCACTGTACTGTTCTTCTTAACACACAATGGTTCATGCAAAGATTCATTCAACCAAAATACAACAATAAAATTTCCATACCCATGACTTCGACTGAGAATACCAATTCATAAACTGGTAAACTGAGGAATATTAAACAACCCATACATATTGCACTTTAAACCACAGTGTACTGTATGTATTGTTAACGTAGCTCCCCGTAGCTCCCCTCATTTACTTAAAGATTATGCATATTCATTTAATTCCAAATATGTATTGCAATAGCTCTTTCTACTATGTTTAACCATTATTGGAGAATTGGTATTCATAATTCGAAATAAATTATCAGTATTACAGGTGATTGGAGGGAGCGAAGCGACCTCGTAGAGGAAGCTGAAGGCTGACTGCCCCGGGCGCAGCCCGCAAGCCAAAGGCTTGTTACAGATATTAGATTAACAATCGTTACTGTAATTCTCTTCAAAGTTTAGTAGTCATTGATGGCTCTTTTTTTCTGATTTATAAGGATTGATCGATGGAAGAAAGGTTTTGAACTGGTAACTCTGCTGCCGAAACTCCAAATTCAAATGATCCGTGTAAGACTTTTAAGTCACCAAGCATTTAACCACGCGTGCAAGGTATTTACTTGATAAGGAAATCAGTGGAATGAGAACCCTTCCAATTTGTAGATTGATATCTGACTATGCCTTGCTTTGGTAGTGCATAAGTTTGCGGAAATTTAAGCTGAGAGATTTGTATTTCATATTCATAGATGGAAGAGGGTTGTTCAGGGATGTTTTTGCCGTGACCCGATATTCTTCCTTTTTTGCGCCAAGATGGTCATGATAGCAGTATATCCATGACTTCAGCCAGAGACTGTTGTGATTTATGCTGTAACATAATGCTCCACTTTGGCCCAGGCCCACCACGTGCTCCAGAATCAAAAAGTAAGATGCAGTAACCTGTTATTGAATTCTTGTGTAACCTTTACTTGTTGTTTATTATCTTAGCTGTCGTAGCTAACGAGCCCAGAATTATTACAGAGACATCTTTCAGATTTTAAAAAGTTTTAGATTGGATAAGCAATGCAAAAGTGGGCGACTAACGGGAGCGAGCCGACCTCCTATAAAGGAAAGCTGAAGGCTTTTATAGCTGTCAAATTACGGGAGATGCAGCTGCTTCTGTTCAATACAAGTAAACCATCAAAATTGTTTTCTCAGGTCTCTCAAGATTATAACCAATTTTGACTAAAATTGCATGTATCACCAAAAGTAAGATGCTTCACCAGTAGATAGAACTCACTTTTATATCCGTACAAGATCTTACATCATTTCGTTATCAGCACGAATCCTTCCTGGTCAAATGTTTGACTATTGCTTTCCCTTATTTCCTTATTGCTGATAGTCAAACATTTGACTATTGCTTTTCCTGTGTGGATACTTTAATTGGCGACGAGGATAAAACTTAAACAAAATGTATTAGAACAATTAAAGGTTTCAAATGTGATAATGGCTAGCTCAAGGCAAGGACTAGAAAGAGTTGACCCAGACCAATATTCAGGCAATGTTTATGATAGGCCTTCAGTGATGTCGTTGATGCTTTTGCGTATGAATATGAGGCCATCTCAAAAGATCCTCCTGAAGGAGATGATGCACAACAGGCATGGTTGCAGCAACAGGAAGAGAAAGATTGGCAGAAAGAAATTGGCAGAAAGATTTTGAAGGTGTGTGGTGACAATTGCAGAAAGAGCAACAATACCTTTTGACACCATGGTTGAAAGACTCAAAAACAGGTACAGACCCACAAGAAACACTACTCTGTCTAAGTTCGAGCTCAACAAGTTCCAGCAAGGCAGCAATGAATCTTTTGACATCCATATAACAACAGAGTGAAACATGAAGCAGCCAATTGGAATTCTCTTGTGTCGCTCCAGACTGCTCTGTAAGAAATGTACTAGAGTGAGGCTAAATAATTATTGGCACTTGCAATGATGAGTTAGAAAAAATGCTCAAAAAAATTAGTGGGATTTAGATGCATTAGTGACTAATGGGCGGCAACTAAAAGCAGCATCCAGGGGTGCATGCAAGATAACAGCTGAAAGGGGAGTTTCCAAGCTAAACAAATATCAAGGCCTGGAAACTATTTAAAAAAACGAAGTCATAACTATGGAAGGAAACAACAAAATAACAAGAAGTCAGAATGTCGTGAGGAAAAACGGTACTACTGTTGCAATCATCATAGCTGTGAATGTAATAGAAAATGCCTTGTCTACACTAAGGAGTCCTATGACTGTAATCAAAAAGGGAACGCAAGTAAAAAGGAAAAAAGACCCACCAAACATAATAAAGTCAAAATTACTCGACCAGTTCATTTAAAGACAAATTCGATAGTAATGATTGTAGCGCCTTTATAAGCCAAGAAAGTGACTCTCTCTGATGGAGACATGCATTTTAGAAGACTAATTTCTGCTCGACGCATAGGAGCAGTCACAAAGACTCATCACAACAGGAGGAGAAACGAAAAACATAAATACGAGAGAAGAATATGGATGCTTTTGCAAAAACAGTGCATCTTACTTTGCGATTGACTGCAAACCTGATTAGAAAGGTAGTTGAACATCTTGAACATTGTATTTCTGACGGCTCACTTGAAACCTAAATAGAAGGTTGGGAGGATTATTGATAAAATCAGTGGAAGCAGAAAATGACAACGTTGATTTATAAGTTAAGTGGATCATATTTCGCTCAACTAAAGGCAAACGTTACTCGTTGAATGTACAGTGCGTATAATAACTAATAAACGGGCACCTAAATTGTTATGGGGACGGACTGTATTGAATCCCGCAAACCCGAATAATGGGTTAGTTACACTTGGTTGCTAAGAGTGATGAGTCGCTTAACTTCACGATACACAAATCGGAACGAACTCACCGAGATAACGAAGTATAGAACTCCGGAGTTGTGGTAGCTTTTCCAAAATAATACCAAGGAAAGGCAATTTATAATTATTCTCTATCTCTGAGGTAAATTGTAAGCAAGAGCTTCCATTTAAAATGTCCATAAACTCAATTGCATTATTGTTACTCCCAATTACCGCGAACGTATCGTCAACATCGGACAGTAATGTTTTGGAACGGCATTTTGTTTATTCAGTCGGCCTTCTAAATCGCACATGAATATATTTGCAAGATGGGGACCAAGGGGTGAGCCCACTGCGACGCCATCAGTTTGTTCATATAAACAGCAATCAAATTGAAACAATTGGTTTTTCGTCGCTAATTGTAGTAATTCCTTTAAATCGTCTGGTGTTATGCTCAGTTTATAGGTTTCGTTGAACCAATTGTTTTCAAAAGCTTTCTCTACGATAATTTCAATTGTTTTGTCAACAGGAATACTTGTAAATAGAGAAGAAACATTGTAAGATACTAAAATATCCGATTCCTTTAGCTCAATGTCTTTAATTCTGTCGCAAAAATCATAAACATCTTTTAGCGTAAAATCATTCATTGAAAGGGGTTGTAGTTTGCTTTCTAGCCATTTAGCCAATCTAAACTTGTACGTATTCGTTGCGCTTAAAATAGGTCTCATCGTTAACGGTTGCTTATGCGTCTTTGGCAGGCGCGGATCCAGGGGGTTGTAAATGGGTCAAATGACCAACATAAAATTTGATAATAAAATTCGATGACGTTATCGTTCTATTTTAACTACAATTTCCAGTAAAAAGCAGCAGAAACTTATTTATACAAACAAATGTTAAATAAAATGTATGAAGAAAGCTGTCGAATAGTAACAGGTTTAAAGCTATTAAAAATTTAATTTCAATTGAGGGCTTGATAATCGTGCAACTGAAATAAAGAAGCTGATGCGGGCTTGCGCTCCGTTTCTCTGGATTGTGGGGCAAAAGAGTCAATTGCGGGAGTAGATGTAGAAGCTATTGCAATGATTTTGCAGTCATTTCCTGCTAGTGTTTCTCAGATCAGCTATTGTTTTGGATTTTGAGTTTTGAACAATTGACCTTTTTCGATATTAGGCAAAAGTTAATGTGACCACTTTGT
>JANVCG010027709.1:0-11308 GCA_025505365.1 Haliclystus inabai | reverse complement strand
AGGTCTCTTGCTCTTAATTTATATACCTCACAATTAAAAAAGTAGCTTGAGAGAGTCCTATGAACGCGGACATTATTGCAGTATAAAATTGAATTGCTTTGCTCCACGTTTTTCTCGCGTAGAGCTGGAAGAGTGCTGTTGTACGACTTAATTCACGGTCAAACTCTCTTGCGTGAAATTATTTCCTTACTGACCCAGCTCAAAATTTGCAACCTCGAAACTCCAAGTTTGAGCTGACTTTTGGATAGGAAGGAGTCGCGTTATGCAAAAACGCAACAGAAACATGTACGGATAAAAAGAATAGTTCTATCCAAATCTGTCATAACCCTATAGCCGAGATATACACTTTAATCAAATGTTGTAGCTTATTGGAATCTGCGAGGGCTATGCTCATCCTATGTCGGTATGGTGGTTGTTCACAAGCCATGAAAATTGTCAGAATGGATACGAAATTTAATTTTTACCTTATGTGCATAACTTAATGATAATGCAATGAATACATCACGTTTAGAATCCATAATATTTGACGTCACCATTGATTAATCTCAAGGCCTTGACTGTTTGGTTTGCCTTAGGGAGGATTGTTTTTAAACATTTCGCTGAACCTCTGTTCTAGCTCATACAGATATAGCAAGTGCAACGGAAAAAGTCTACCCATAAATCATTAGTCAAATTAATCATGGACCAATATAAAAAGAAAGCGTAATGCCAAAAATGCCATGCATCGAACAAAACTTAGACTGTATTCCTGCTTCGTATTTCGTGCCTAATTATGAATTGTGAAGCCATAAGAAAAACATCTTTTGTTTGTCTTTAGTCATTTAGCTGTAGTATATTATTGGAGTTCGAGACTCCAATGTCAGTCATTGCCATTAATCCACTGCAATTAGTGTGATGAAAAAAATTAAACATTGATTTTGCTAACGCAGCACTACGCAGAACTTTAGGAGCTTCCACTGGCCGCTCGCCTAGTTTTCCTTCTGGTCCGGGGTATGACGTCATTTCGAAGAAATTCGAAACTTACCGTTTCGTAACCATAACTATTCCTTACTATTGAAGAACCTTGATTTTGAGTTCAAATCAAAATCGAAGTTTTTAGTGGACCTCCCTATTGCTTCATACCTCCTCATTCTTCCCTCTCGTATTTAGACTTGAAAGAAGTGAGGTAAGTAATCAAGTAAATTCTGCAAACGTAAATTGATGTACAAATTAAAATAATTTACGTGCTCCTCAACAGAAATTCAAATATGCGTCACAATATGTCGGGCGACTTCTTTCTTCGTGCCGTTTGGTAGACGAGTCGTCATGACAACTTCACGGGATCGAGGCTATTTCAATTCCAGCTCAAATTTATTCCCGTTTTCTTACCACAAATGGATGAAAGTGGAAGTTGAAAATTAAGTTCGATGTGCTGGAAGCGCGCTCGTTTGAAACCATACCGTGCTCACAGCCCTTCCCACGCAGAGCCCTGCAGTGCTTGGAAAAAGTGAGAAGTTTTTATCCTGCTGATCGGTGTTACTCAAAGCGTGCCAGAAGCATCCTTAATTAAAATGAGTGGATTCTTTTAGTTCGATTCTCTCTTATAAGGCAGGCTATAGACTCTTTAAAACTCAAAACTAGGGATTTTTTTTACATAGATTCACAGAGACTACCCTTTCTTTATTGATCATCATTCAGTTGCACTTGAGCCGAATTCAAATTTTGTTAACAAAAAAACCCAATTTTAGAAAATAAAAAGAGTTATAAAGATGCAGCAATATAATAAACATGCCTATAATTTATAATCTCTGACTTATGAGTTTACGAAACCCCAAAATAGTTGTTAACAATTCTATTGCACACGGATTAACTCTTTCCGTGAAGAGTGTCAACAACGGATCTAAGGGTACATCACCGTGACCAGACCAACTATACCAAAATACAATAGTAAACTCTACATACCCACGGCAATGACTTTCAAAAGGAATGCTAGTTCATAATCCAAATTTAGAAAAAAACTCTTTTTATTGTCTTTTCAACCACATTGTGCTATACATGGTCAAGGCATGTCACTTTGTTTAACACTATGCATATTTATTCAAATTCAAACATCTATTGCAGCAGCTCTTTTCTCAATGATCATTCAGAATTCTATTTATGCAAATTAGTTTCTTCAAAATAATCATACAATTGCCAATATATTGAATTTGAAATTGGGTTTCGACTCTATAGCATCGTAAATAGAAACATTCATCTGCATCGTGATGCAGGGATAAAAAGATGTATTGTTCAAGAAATAGCTGGCTCGATATACGAATCTTCAGATTGATTGTTAGCAAGACAGATAATAAAGCCTCAACATCAATGTCATAGGAAAGAGGTTTGCTACACATAATGCCAGATTTAATTTCTGAAAGAATTTGTTAATGTTTGGTGGAATCAATCTTTACATATAGAAGATAAAAAATAGGGGTCACCGTAATGGTTTGGGTAGGAAGGGCGGTTGAATCATCTACATTTTCAGACGCTAATTTGATCCCTCATGTTTACATCGATTTTACTCGTCATCCAAGCACATGAATCAGAATAAAATACTCCTGCACCATAGAAAGACAATCATTAAAATAATTGTGATATCTTTCTAGTGATTTTCTTTGCACGGCGATGTTTCTATGATAGATATTTTAAAGATTAGTGAAAAATTGTATAATAGTATGTAGTCTTACCAAACTACGTTTACTTGCTTATTCTATCTGGAGACAACAATGAGGCAAAGTACTATCAAAATCTAAAATAAAAAATAAGGGTCACGCTCTTAGTTTTCTTGAAATCACGGAAAGAATGGTCAATTTCACACCTTTTCCTTAAAACTGTCATCGCTCACCATGAATCGATAACAATATTTGATAATACAGTAGAAAATGCGATAGATAACATCCCAGTATATCAATTTTTGCATAATTCACAACATTTCATTGTCTTCCTCAGCGTTGTAAGCAATTTGAAAATGACAAAGTGTTCTGACATCTTGTAAATTTTCTTTGTGACTCACAAATTCACTAGATTTTAATCCGAAATAATTTGTTACACTAGTATTAACAAACAGAACCTTGAAAGGCATGTCTCTATTCGATATATTGTTTGCTGTCTTGAAACCAAATTAAAAATTTTCTTTCAATATCTGAAAATCTCATATTTACTTGTCTTCTATTATTAGATGTAGAAGACATATACAACATCACTGATTTAGGCTGGTACGATTTTGATATCAATTCATACAGAGTTCCATTGAGAGTGTATCCAAGACCTGACTATGACATGAGTGAGTAGACGACATTATTTATTTCCAATATCGATACCTATATAGACTATTGCTGCTTTGTTAGATTTGAAGAACCAACAGTTTGAATTCTAAATTATGACTTGGCTTTTTATAGCTTTTATGACTATATTCGTAGATAAAGGAAAAATCTGCTAATTACTAGGCAGCCTAATGAGTTGGAAATTTAAAGAATCTGTCAAAATTTTTCTGACTTAACGTAAGATAAACCTGATATATTTTGACCATGAGTTGCATTGCTATTCGAAATATTCCTGATCATCTTATCATTCAATATCATAATAGATAAGAATAACATTGATAAAATATGTTCAGTTTAGATGCAGTGTCGATATTCCTCAAGATTAATGATAATTTATCCGATCAACAATGCAACTATCTTCCTATTTGACATGATTGGATATCAGAATGTGGAGATCTCTACTACTTTGCATGAAACAACAGCTAGAAAACCCCTTGACTTCTTGGTAACATCCTCAATACATGTCCCAAGCACTTTCTGATAATCGTGTTAAAGCATATTTGAATCAATATTCTGGACATTTCTTGAATAAAATTTTTACTGCATTTGAGGTAATTGATTTCACATTTCTGCATCAAAGATAATAAGATTACAAAAGCCTTGGAAATCCTACGTTTTCATTGTACACAAATGTATTGAAACGGCAGCCAGTGATCTACTATCACATATATACTTGACTGTCTTTGTGTTTGTAGGCTTAGTGGAGCTTTTCCACAATTTATTCTGAATTTCGAAATGAAATGTAATAAACATGTATATTCGATAGATGTCTGCTAATATTCTTACCGAACAGGGTTTTTTGTGCTTTTCGGGGGCATTTACTTGGAACTTTGTAACGTTTTTTGCAAAACACCCTGCCAACGCTTGTCATTAATAGAGCTGAATTGTCACATGAGTCAGGAGATCAGCGTTTGTCTTTACTTCGTCGCTGATGACCACAAAGTAAGAAGAGTAAGAAAAAGCGTTAATCCTTTGTTATTTTTAGTCAAAAGGTGTTTGGATGATTTGTCCCCGACTGACCTGTAAATCCGACTTTTCTACACGCGCGAGTGATGAGATCTTAATTTTTGAAGTCTTGACTCACTGTTTTTTCCTATGTTAAGCCCTCTTGTCGTTTTCGGAGGAGTCCCGACCAAATTAAAATTTAGAGAAAGCTAAAGTGGTACATTCAACATTAAATATTTCAGTTTTTACCCGTGCAATATAAACCAATGAGAAAGACGTTTACATCGACGTTGATCAATAACTCATGTAAAATTTATTCACAAGCTCTGAGGGATTCATTCATGATTTTTGTTTATTCGAAATGCAATATGTATAAAGCTTCATATGCCAATCTGACAGGTGCGTTTGATTTGGTGCTTTCTATAATGAATGCATATGTCAATTATTACAGCTTACAAGGTGTCGAGCGGAAGAGATTTAATTGCGATAGAACAAGCAAGAATGATATTGGATACTGATGTTGTTGTGCCACGTAATAGCTAGCCTCTTTATGAGAATGTTGTATGTGACTGTAAAGCAGAATGTTCTTTGATACCGTGAGATGAACACGCGATCTGATATAATACTGAAGTTGTTATTCTTGTCATTATCGTCATTATCATACTATATGGATTGAGTTATTGTAAAGCTAAACATTGGCACAGTCGATAGGATTTTTGTATGTTATACCGTGTATGATTATGGCGAGTTTCCGAGGAAAGCTACCCGAATTTTTTGACCCCAAGCAACACGATGCATACGACAAATTCATGAACTGGAAGTGTACCTTCAACAATTACATGGCTGCTACAGATTTTGATATGAAAACAGAAATAAAACAGCTTGCCATTTTATACAACGTGGCTGGCGAAGATTTTAGAACATTTGCTCAGACAAACTGTAATTTCAATGGGGACACGCCCGAAACACTCGAAAATGTCACGCATGGTTTAGAATTGGTTTTGAAGCCAGAAAGAAGACATCTACACTATCGCTGCAGACTTTTAGATCTTAAACAAGGAAATGATCAACCGATTCACGAATATATTCAAAGTTTGCGTTCTGCCTACAAAGAAACTGGCTACACAGATGCAACATTATCAGGGGAGCTACTATTGAGAGATTTGTTGATACGGGGATTGAATTCTGCAGTTGCGAAAAGACTGGTAATGCAAACAAAATGTTGATACATTAACCATTGCTGAATGCGCAAAATTAGTCTCAACATTTGAAACAGTGAAGCCAATTGTTTCAGACTCAGCTGCAGCAGTTGTTTCAGATTTTTGCAAGTATTGCAGCAGACAACACACTTACGGACAGTGTCCAGCTTACGGGAAAAGCTGCACGAACTGTGAAAAAAAAAACCCATTTCGAGTTGGTTTGCAACTCAAAGACAAATAATTTCAAAAACAAAGAGAAACCTTCCGTGGAAAAGGATTTGGAAGCTATAGGTAAAAGAAGAAGCAGAAAATACGATAATAAAGATAAGCGACGCTCACGTGCAGCCGCGTTGTGTACTGACTCTGATACGGACGAGTCATTTGCTGTAGATTCAAAACAACCTGGCAAAAGAGCGTATGTCACTTTGTGGTCAAGGGGAAAAGATATCAAATTTGTAATTGATCCTGGTTCAACTTGTACGATGGTACCTGAAGAATACATAAAGAATTCAAAAGATTTTGTTTCGTTAAAAGATGCTCACGTGAGGCCTTGGAACAGTAAGCCCATTCGCGTCACAGCACAAGGTACAATAAAACTGTCTGCAACACCTCAACATAAATCGTTTCCTATTATTGCTAAGTCCATTAAAAGTTTGAAGTGTCCATTACTAGCTTATCACGATTATTTAGAGCTAGGGGGTCAACCATTAGCGTTACCTACTGAATTTGCAGTTGAAGTGAATGCCATTGAACCATTGGGGACCATTGGTGCTGCTACAATTGCTATTAAACCTGATAGCCGACCAGTTATACAGGGAGCGAGAAAATTAGCTTTCAGATTGCATAATCCTGTTGCGGAGGAGCTAGACAGACTGGCTGAAACAAATATTTTACAACGTGCAAAAGGTCCCACAAAATGGTTGTCTCCAGTCGTTGTTGCATGGCGAAAGAACAGAAAACCACGTATATGCGGCGATTTCCGTAAATTGAATGAATTTATTAATCGTGAACGCTTTGTAATACCAACAGCGGAAACATTTTTTGCAGACTTGCATGGTGCAACGGTTTTTTCTACTCTAGATTTAGAATCCGGTTTCAACCAAATGGAGTTAGATGAAGCTTCGTCCGAATTCACCACTATAGCCACTCATCAAGGCAATTATCGCTATTTACGACTTCCATTCGATGTTAGCTTAGCACCCGAAATTTTCCAACGTACTATGTCAGACCATTTATCGGATTTACCAGGTTGTAAAGTATTTGTAGATCATATTTTAGCGTATGGTAAAGACCGTAAAGAGCACGACGAACGCTTAGCTATGGTATTGGCTCGTTTAAAACGCATAGGAGCTAAATTAAATAATTCAAAATGTAAAATAGCACAAGATAAATTAATTTACTTAGGGCATACATTATCTGTCGATGGGGTTGCCCCAGATACGTGTAAAATTACGGAGGCGTTAGCTATGTCTCCACCAAATAACATAGCAGAGGCTCGCCACCTGTTACGTATGCTAAATTATATGCAGAAATTTTTACCAGATCTTTTTACCCACGTGAAAGCTATTAGAGATATATTGAGAGGCGAGTTCAATTTTGATGCGGTCCAAAGCGCCTGGAATGTAGTTAAAGAATGCTTACGACGTGCAGCTACTACAACGCTATCGTTCTATACACTGGATGCGGAAACCGCGATTTTATCAGACGCAAGCCCTTACGGCTTAGGAGTGGTATTACTACAACGGCAGGACCAAGAATGGAAACCGGTATTAACAGCTAGTCGTTCGCTCACTACTACAGAGCAGAAGTATTCCCAAATGGAACGAGAGTTGCTGGCCATTGTTTTTGGTGCCAATAGGTTCCGTCAATTTGTCATTGGTGGTCCATGCGAATTCTGGACAGACCATAAACCCTTAGAAGCCATTTGGACGAAACCACTGGACGCTATTCCACCACGACTGCAAAGAATGATGTTACGCCTTGCACCATTTGGAGCAACGATACAATACAAGGCAGCTAAAGAACTCATGAATAGATTACCAGAAACTTTGTCACGTTCACCAGTACATTATGATACTCCTGAACTAACAGAAGCGGAATATAATCAAGTTGCATCTGTAACTCTGCTATCTGCCGGAACATTAATATTGTCCGATGACGAAATTGATGGAATTGCTGCCATTCAAGATACCGGCACTGATGATGATGGAGGCAATGGACACGTGACGCAGAACTTTGTAAGACCGGATGAGGCTGCAAACGAAACCAAACACGCAGCAATGCTCTATCTCGTGTCATAAATGCCAGAGAAACAAATGACTGGTCAGAATTACCTGAATCACTCGACTGCTTCTTCAAAGAACGGCATAACTTGACTGTATTGAATGAACCACGATTATTGTTGAGAGGCAATCAAATTGTATTTCCGTCATCGTTACGAGAAAACTTATTGACGCTAGCGCATGACAGTCACCTTAGTGTAAAATCTACACTCGCACAGTTAAGCTCTGTTTGGTGGCCTGGCTTATCAAGCGATGTGAAATCTGCAATTGATCACTGTGGCATTTGCAAGGAGTTTCAAGAAAGAATACCTAATCTTGACTTGCAGCCTTCGGCAATTTTACCACCTTGGCATACGATAGCTACTGACATATTCCACATAAACCGAAAACCTTATTATCTGTGGTAGTTACGGATCACGCTTTCCAGAAGTTTACCCATTGCGCAAAGAAAAGACTTCCTAGATAACCGACGCACTGGAAGAAATATTTTCTAGATATGGCCCAACATACGAGATAATGACTGACCATGGTTCACTTTGGACGAGTATAAATCATTTTGCCAATCATGGGGCCTTAGGATTAGACATTCGCCACCACGTTATGCAAAATCTAATGGTATGGTTGAACGATTTCATCGTACCTTTAAGCGTCGCTGGCATTGCTTAGATCAAATGAGTGATAAACATTGGTTAAGACGAGCACTATACATCTTACGCACTACTTATCACCGAACAATTGGTACTACACCATTACACGCACTAATGGGTCGAAAGCCAATAACTCCGATCCCTGCATTGATCGATAGTAAAATTATTAATGAAAGTCATCAACGCACAGTTAAAGCTGCTATGAAGCTAGCACATGATTCCATGAAGAATACTGCTTGCTTGTTGAGCCCAACGTCGGTGAGCAAGTTGCCATTCACAATATTAACGACATAAATAGTCCAATTCGTGGGCATGTGCAATCTACTACACCACGCCGCGTTGAGGTATCTACAGAATCTGGTGGTACTTTAATTCGAGCTCGTGCGCAAGTCATTACTCCACTGATAACAACTGAACAAACTACCTCAGATACAGCACAGCATTCCCGTAGTGGGCGAGATGTCAAGGCACCAATCCGCTTCGATCCATCAGATCCCAGCAACCACTAATAAAAGCATTAAGCAACTCTTCTAGTTAATATAATTTAAATACTAATACAGTATATACTATTTTATCTACTTTACATGTATGACAGGCTATTTTTCGTTTAATCGTTTTAATTAGACTTTTGAAAAAGGGGCGAGTGTTGTGCCACGTAATAGCTAGCCTCTTTATGAGAATATTGTATGTGACTGCAAAGCAGAATGTTCTGTGATACCGTGAGAAGAACACCCGATCTGATATAATACTGAAGTTGTTATTCTTGTCATTATCGTCATTATCATACTATATGGATTGAGTTATTGTAAAGCTCAACAATGTCCAATATTTAAAATAGTGTAAAATCGCAGTTTGCAGATAAAAACGCCATAGCAAGCAAAGCATGCTTATGTACCGTAATTCAGAAGGAGATCTTCAACATGCCAGAACTCAAAACAAGTATAGTACCAGGCCTTTGTGATAATACCTTGATTACTAATTCTTTCCATCTCGCATGTAGTCAGGATGTGCTTCATTGCGATCTCAAAACGCTCTATAAAATGTTGATGAATCCTGTTTGAAACATAAACAGCGTCATCCAAAGATGCCGAGGTAGGAGCTTCAGAAGAAAGTTATAAGTGGTATGAAATATACCTCCCTCAATAACATCTGTAAACCTAGATCGATAATCATCCGTGTTTCAATGGAAACAACATTTCTGGCATTCACTCTGCACTCCGACTCCATTGAAATTTAGGTGGTTGTCTAAAAATATTTTCATCTTTTCATTTGTAGCACTAGACCGGTTTTATACTTCTCCCTTTGTTCGCTGCACTCACTAGCAGGGACAAGTGAAATTTTTTCTTCATGATCATACACAACTTTTTGTGTATCACCAATCACAGATGAGTATACGATTTTCTAGTGCTCTGATTAGTCGAAGGTGACAACGTTTAACACTCACCGCTAGATTGTTTTTGATCGAAAAAAAATAATTCACAGCGAAGAAAAGCATAGTAAAAGAGGGTTAAAAATTAATGTTGCACTAGTTTCAATACCATACTGATTATTATTGCTATCCAGACTAGATGCTCTGTACTCTCGTTCAATGACCTCAAGATTTGGTCAACAAGAGGCGGAATGAAATGACTGTTTTGTTCAATTTCTGTGCTGAAGACGCATCACGAAAACGTTTGAATTTGCTAATATACTTGCAAAATATTGATCAAATGCAAATATTTTCATTTATGTGTTCAAGTTTGGATCTTTTCAACTTGATTCACGGGACTCATAGTAATGTAAATACTTTTGCATGATTTTATCGCCGCACTATAAGGTGTGGAATTTTACTAGTTCCTATTATGAAATAAATAGGGTCTAATGGAGCTAGTCTATTGTAGCATGTGGTGGTCGTAGGTGATCATCATAGTCCCTATCCCTATTGTGCTCCTTTCTTATTCTGTGTTGTTGTCGAAAAGACGGATATTTCGCGCAATTTAGCCACAGCGATGTCCTTCAAGTATGAAATTATCTTCAAATTGAGAAATAGATAACTTTATTTGAATGTTTCTTAGCGTTTTACAATAAATAATTTGATATTGGATTATCGGCTGCTTTATAGTCTTCGTAGGCATGCATTTATTTCACTTAATTTCCATTTCATAAGATAGATACAAATTTTGATCTAGCCTATAGATACATGGTCTCTATTTCACTCCACCCACTTCAGTACATAAAGCCTAGAAAAATTGTTCTTCAAAGCTGATTCACCCTTTCAGAAAATCGAAATGACCAATAACAGCTAAGCAAAAAGATGTTGTACTTAAGTAGTGTGACATTCTTTCTCATGATTGGACATTACACCACAATGCTCACACGAGATTGGCAAACAAGAATTTATTGTGTTTTTGCGATCAATTGTTGCAATCAGGGGCAATGAAGTCAAAGGGAAACCCAAACAATGCTATGGACACGAAGGGAGCCAACCTTAGAGTCCTTCATTGATAAGGGTATCAATCTTGTGTGTATGAGCCTGTTGGCATTTATTTCTTGAGGAAGATTTGAATGTGCTTCAAATTTGCAAAGGAAAATTAACTTGAGCTCGTAGCTCCGATATATCGATTTTGCCATCACAGTTTGGTTTCTGAAATATATGCTTTTGATTCATGAAATATAATTTTTATATCGCACCATCAATGTCTAATGCAAAGTAAAATTCTAACTTGATTCATTTAAAGAATACAGGTACACTGCAAAACACCAACTCTTAAATTAAGAAAATATTATCTTTATTTCACATTTATTATCTTGATTTAACATAAATTATCTCTATTTAACATAAATTATCTTCTCCCGTACATAAGATATATTATCTGATAGAGATATCTCATCCAGAAAATTTATCTCCTTTGCAG
>JANVCG010027698.1:0-11313 GCA_025505365.1 Haliclystus inabai | reverse complement strand
GCCCAGTGCACAAATGGACCATGAATTTTGGAATTTAAATTCGATAGTATAAAACAAACTGAAATAAATTTTTTTATCAAGTATTGTACTATACGTGTACATCAAATTACTAACGTATCATTAAACACGCTTTTCACATTCACATTGAATACATTCATTAACGCTTTCTCCGTCATATTGTGCAACAAATAAATGGGTTAGAGGGTAATCCCTAGGTTAAATTCTCTTCCTAGGTCACTTCACTGGTCACATAATTATACAAAATAAACTGTTATGAGGACTTTACCGTATAGACCTTTCTTCTAATTGTAAAGTTTTCATTATTTTTTCATAGAACATTATAATCTATATATCTACTATTGAACCCTGTAATAAATCTCCATCAGCTTTAGCCTAATTAAGCATTCGAGGGAGCTATATTCTCTCTTTTGGTTTTTCCTGAAATTAATGACGTATAACATGAAATCTATACTATATGGTAAAAATATTAATATTTTAATACAGCCTCAAAATAATTACGATGGTCTTGCCCGCAAAGATTCCACAAACAGCAAATGCAAAGTAAGTGAAATGGCTGAAGCAAAATTAGTTTACTTTTCCGATAGCAATCCGTTTTGAAGAAATCAAGTATACTATAAAGCCACAAATACCTCTAATTTATTGTAGAAAGCCCACTGCACCTTTAAATGATGAAATGCTATTTATTTTAATTAAGATTAAGATGGTAGAATAACACGGCCGTGTTTCAAAAAACTAAATCCTATAAAATTTAGCAAACATTTAGTACTAGTAGTTAACAAAATACATCAACACTATTGAAAAAGTACGTTCAATGTAACTTTGCAACCTATATTTGCATGTAAAGTAGCCAGACTCTCTTGCGGTTCAAAATTGTAAACTAAAGTCTTTGGAGCTACGTCGCTTGAAATAAGACCTTTGTTTGCCTTGACTGTCTTAACAATGGCTTGATGAATACCACCAACAAAAACTTTCTGTTTGGAATCAAAGAAATAAGCCTAGATGTATAGACATTCCATGCTTCACCTAATTCTACCCATGAATACCGTTAGATATTTTGTTACAAGTAAGAGTCGCGAAATGTCTCAGCAGAAAAAGTAAGTGCAGAACGTAAAAAAATTACTAAATGATAAAATATAGGTCCTTGGCTCAACAATTCCCTGTGAAAATTTCTTCAGTTAATTGTGATGTTGAGTAAAACTTTTTCTTTCAAAAACTCTCTCTTATAAAGAATCCATAAAAAGCACTGTATAAATTTCTAACAAATCAACTTACGAAACATCAATAAGCAACAATATTCTTACCAATTTTGTCCCACTGTCCAATGTATGTCATAAATATCACGCTTCTTGCATCGTTACCATCGTTGTAATTATCACATCACCTGTGTCTTCTTAAAATCAACGTTTTTCCAACTCTTATGACTTCTGTTTATTTAACGATTATTATGATTAATACTGTAGTTGCACTATTATTTCGTATGTTAAGTAGTCGAGTATTTGTTAAACAATGAAACTAGTTTTACCTTTGGATAAGGATTGTAATATGTTGCTCTTTTCATCAGCTGTTCTGGCTTAGTAAATAAACTTAGAAATAATCACCACAGATAAAATTTACCACTAAATTGGATACCGTAACAAACATCAATGGTTATACGTACATGTAGGTATTGACAACGAACCAGCGTTTCGCAAGAATAGCCTACTTGCGTAAATAAAATTTGAAAGATTGAAAAAAATTTGAAATGAAAGATTGCGTAAATCGTCTTTGTTGCCACGAAAGGCTACATTGAGGGGAGATTATATTCCTTTCTAGTCTGTGAAAATCACAGGTTAAGTCCACGTTATTGAGCAATGGTCTGTAACAACTATTTCTCGGTTTCTGCACAGCAAGTTTCAAATGTATACATTGATAGATGACAAAAAACGAGGAGCGTCTTGAGTGACATTGCCGTTTCGAATTGTTCAACAATTAACCAGCCTAATAATTATTTCTTAAAAACATAAATTTCAACAGTACAATTTGTATTACAACGGCAATTTGTTAACAATTTTCATTTGATATGTTTCAGAATGGAGCGGATGCATCAATAGAGATTCAACTTAAGTAATATCAATTAATTATTTATGTTTCAAAAAGGCTTGAACGACCTATCGACATTAATTATAATTTTTTGATTTGACACGAGAAATCTAAGATTAGTCTATAGACGCTAAACACAGAACATGATCACTCAAATTTGAAATTTTTCATAAGTTCATATTTGCGTTCTTGTCTAGAGGTTGTAAGAATAAATAAGTGTATTTCTTGATGATTTTGTTTACAGTGCAGTTTTGTTGCAATAGACGTCACCGTGGGCGTGTCATGTGAACAGCTGCCTCTGGGGGTAATCTTTTTCCACCCCTAATCACAATAAATGTGATAATCGTTATAAAAGTAAATGAAGCAAATTCACCTTCAGCGCACATGAACAGGTGCACGAAATGGTAGCAGTTTGGCTTTTATTTTTGCATGCGATAATAAAAATAGGAATATTAATCAGTGTATTATACAGCTCCATATCATTTACGGTTTGTTTCTAACATGTCTCATCATCTTTAGTTTTAGTCTTTCTAGCTGAGATCTGAGAATTCTAAATCTTATTTCTGCGATAAAAGGCTGCACCCAAAGCTTAATGAAAAGTAGCTGTTACTCACCAGCACAGCAAAGTAGAAAAGACGAGCACATTTTTTTTTACTTGTTCGAAAAAATTAAATGATTTTGAAATTTGCTCTTGATGTTGAACTATTCAACTTTTGCAAATTACAGTTTCCAAACAAAACCCCGAAACTAATTAATTATTATGATTCTGATGGTAAATTTCTTCAGTAATGCATGACCTGAAAGAGAAAATTAAAAACGTTCCATCTCCTTGAGCTCTTGGCATTTTCTAGCAAAAAACGTGATTTTTTTACTTGGCTTAATTATGCCGTTTTGAAACATAGTAAACCTTCAGAATTATTTTCAACTGCCCAAAACACATGATGATAAAAAATTCTGCACCAATTCTTATCACAGCTGAAATCCATTTCAATTAACAAAAGTAGTACATAGACCAATATATCTTTCACATTTTCTGTTTTGTTACAGCTCTCCTGAGATTCTGATGTACACATCTGTGTTAGATAGTAATAAAAAAGGAGGGCTAAAATGGATTAATAAAGTCATACTCCTCAACATTTCGAAAATTCAAAACAGAATAACCCAACTTTCTAGATGCATGAAATGATATTCTAATAAATTAGTTCCAATTTTGTATTCATAATAGAAGATATAATTTTGAGAACATTAAGATCACAAGAAATGGGTTCACAATTCCAGAAGAAAATGGGAACAGCTCTTAAAAAACCACGTGAAAAACTGTAAATATAATACTTGAAAGTGAAGTAGTAGGCAAATTTCCTTTGCTTGTGCGCTAACAGAAAGCAAGGAAAACAGCTGTCAGCCTACCGACGAATTCTTTCATGCTTCTGTGTGCCTTATTAAAAAGGTGCTTTTAATTTCAGTTATCATATAAAAGGTAGCTAATGAATCAGTATAATTAAAGTCAAACATAAATACTTTAATAAACTAATGTCTGTTATCTCGATCTGACGAGATACTATTCGATTGGATCTACTTAAAACATTCAGATCACATTCATGGGCTAATGTATCGCATCTCAATCAGATTCTGTCTGTTTTCAAATGATAATTAATAACCGCTGAATCATTTACCATGAATTTTTCTATTATTATTTTTCAAGACCTCTAAAATGAAGTAGTTATTTTGATCTGGTAACTTTATTCCGGATTCACAAAATATTGAAATTTCATTGGATTGAGATGCAATATGATCTTCTGAATTCAGATCAGTTTGAGAAGGGGATTTATATCCAATGAATCCAGTTAAATGCATCTCTTTCAAGATTATTGTCTGTCTCACACATAATCAAATGCTAGTCTACTACTATCCCATTGCAAAAGAGACGGAATAATTGTTTGTAGGGGAGTTTTTCTCCCGGTATTCATACATTGACTTTGTTAACGTCTCAAAATTTATGGAGGTAAAATTGCGCATAGATTGGATCAGAGCAGTTACAGTATACATAACAGCTTCACCAACGAAGCAATTACCCAAAGAAAAAGAGGAAATGTTTAGTTTTGCATTTGAAAAACTCAAATACTTTAATTTCTGTGTTTGTCTTCTGATTCAATTCTAGCCTTCTGTCGTTGTCAATTGTCAGACACAGAATCCCCCTTTAATCCAATCCTGTGCGAACAGTTGACATAAAAGTCAAGTTGTGTCTATAGAAGAGTTCCATGATGTAAATTCAAACAACTAAAATACTACAAAACATGACAAAGTAATGTTTTAATGCAAAAATAATTTATTGAATTGCTGAACTCAGACTCAGGTATATTGCACTATACGTTGTAGGTTGCAAAGTACCAAAATGACTATCAAATATTAGATATTTTGTTTAGTATACAATCTATTCCATTGGTTGATAAAGAAAGGCAAGGTCCCAAATTTTAAAATATCACTATGGAAAATTTTTCAAGCTTCTTGAAAAATAGATACTTATGTTTAAAATACGGATTCTATTTTGCCCCTAATACCGCACTGATTCTTGAGTTGATCAACAAATCATTTGATTGCAGTTATTACCTTATTCTGCTACTGACACATGATGTAAACGATATCGCCTAGAACCATGCTCATCTCGTTCAGATGATTCGTCTCGATCACCACGCATACTTCTGGTTGCACGTAAAAGTTCAATATCTAGTGGTTTTTCTCCTCTATTTTCATAAAGTAAAACATTAAGTGTCTCTTCGTAAATCCTTGCCTCAGGGAATTCAACTTTGGTTTGTTTTCTTTCTGTTGCATAAACAATAGATGTACAGCATACTTCTGCTACCTTTTTACCATTACCAAAGAATGACCAACAACATATTTCATCATTTGCAATAACATCTTTGATAAATAATATACGACCATTAAAACGAAGGCAAAGTTTGTCAAACAATTCCAAATTCTTTAGTACGTTATCATCTGAATATCTGAAAGTGCAAAAAAGTATGTTTAAGAGGCACCCTATCAATAGTGAGGGTAAGGTAGACCACAGTCATGTATCACTATGACAGCAGTCCTCTTGCCAGGAATGTCTATTCTATGGTTGGAGGACATACTTAGCGTGCTAGGATTTTTATTCAAAAGCTGCTATAAAATGTTTCTTTTTTTTGCAGAAAATATACTAGCCTCCTGATGTGAGATATCTTGGTACAGCTGATTGTTAGCAAAGAAATCCAGATATAGTACTAGTCTCAGAAAATAATAGCATTGTATGAATCATTGTTAGGGCCAGTTCTTAATAGCTAATTATTAGAAACTAGAGGGGGCAATATATCAAGCAGCTTTAAAATATCACCTAAATTAATTAAAATGAGGACTTACCCTGTGTAAGAGTATTTGTTGTTGTAGCGATTACACAAAAGTTTTATAGCAGGCTGAAATTGAGATGAAAATTGCTAAATCATAACAAAACTATCCACTTTGGTTTATTAAAGGAATTGAAGATACAGGTAAGGCGTGATTGTTTGATAGAAATGAAATTTCAAATAAAAAAAGTTGGATATGGAAACAAGGCAAACAATGTCAATGGATTCATTGCAACTAGAATTTTGGGTTAAAAAAGGTGCTGAACATTCCAAGTCTCACACAACAACACAAGGACATTGAGGCCTAAAGCAGAAAATTTGATAATAATCCAGTCAAATAAATCCCTGATTTATAACTAATAATAATGGTGACACAATCAGTTCTGACTTCATCCCACGAAGACCAAGAGCTCTTCAATAAATCATCTGTGTGCAGACGTGATTTGAATTTTATAATGGCTACATTGATTGTACAAACTAGCTCATGCTCTATCACAACAACATAATTTGACTGTCATAATAAAAGTAAAACCACAATTGCTGATCAATTGATTGATCTATTCTCTGTGAGTGTTTTTCATTCGGCTTAAAAAAAGTAAGCACAGAAGGCAGCTATTATTTGCCTGATTCACATTGTGTAACAAATTTCTGCACTGTACAACATATTAGGCCTAGGTTATACAGCGTGCTTTCAGCGCACCGTGCCAAGGTCTTTCTGGCTTCTACTGCTGGCGCGAGCCGAATGGTGAACGAAATCATACAGCGTGCCACAGAGAGAGTTCCAGACAGATTAACGTCATTTGTGCAATTTACATGACGAACATAGCTTTTCGAATACGTGCATCCTGCGTGTAGACAACAAGTTTTAACTGTGATAATTGACCGCACTTGTAAAACATCCAAATTGGTTTATTTACCTCGCGTAAGCAAGTAGAACTTCTGTTTGGGCTCGATTGAAAGGCAGAACATAATATTGGAGTGGAAATCTTATACTTTCAATCCAAATGAAGCCATAAATTATCCATCATTTGTAAGGAAACTACCAATTCGTTCTATCAAAGGTGAATTTATTTTCTTAACGCTAGCCATTGTTGAGTTTTTTTTAATTTTTGGACAAACAAAAAGCTTCTATAGTTGGAAACTGGAGAAAGATTTTAATTTTTGCTAATTTTGCAATCTAACAGCAGACTGGAAAGCGCTATCTGCTGAAGATGCATTCGTCTCCGTGGCAACGAATCCTGAATCTGCAAACATTTTGTTAAAAAATGTAGACACAGCCCCCAGTTTTACCTTAAAATAGCACATCCGGTCTGTCTGGGATCGTAGATCATCTGTGGCTTGTAGAAATACAGCGAGCCAAGGATGTTGGAGCGCTCCTGAACGAAAGCACTGTGCCAACCCAGGTTAGACGGACTTGCTAAGTGCGTGGTAAGCAAATTCTTGATAGAATTGATGGAGCGGTGCGCTGATAGGACATTGTATAACCTAGGCCTTAGTCACCTCTAATTTTAATTATATGTGAATCAACTTGAACAAAAAAGCAAAACAAGTTGAGAAAGTAACTTTTCAAGATATCTTACTTTAGGGCTTGATGTGACAAGTTGTTTTTCTTCTTTTGCTGATGTTATTAATGGAACTTTACAAATTGGTTCAATTGCTTCACATTTTTTATTCAATTCATCCACTATTTGTTGTGCAAGTTCCTCAAGCAAATAATATTTAGCTTCTGTTAGAATTTCCTCAAGTTCCAATTTCTCTTGCGGTAATGGGACCGTTCCATCACGAAGATAATTAACTATTAATCCAAAGTACTTTCCACTTCGATCAATCAAAATGAAGCCTATGAGGTGAAAAAATATAATTAAGGTCATATAAAAAATTGCACATTCTATTCAAAATATAAAAAGGGGATTCTTTCTAAAAGTAAACTATATGTTTTGAATCTTGATTCAATCAAAAAGTAGACCACATCAAATTTTCAATTGTCATAATTTGCACAGAAAAACCAGTGAGATGGCTCACGGAAAAAGCAGGTGTGGAGTATTTACAAGAAAGAATGAGAAATTATAGTTGCTTGTTGCTTGAGCAAGTTGTTAGACTTCTATGCATTCCTATTGTTTTATAATCTCGATTATTCCAATTACTTGATGCTAATAATACTTTTTTCTCAAGTTTGATATTCGACTGTCAAATTTGACAAGCAGATGGGAAGAACAAAATACCAACAGCATCATTTGTGTTTCCAAAAGCAAAAGTTATAGAAATAACAAGAGTTTGAGATCAATATGTGCAACCACCATATGAATGTGGCATTCTGAAAGAGGGACAGTTAATAAGATGCTTTAGGTAAATTTTAATATGCCGCCCATTACAACAATCCAAGCCAGTATGCAGAGTGTGGTACATTTCAACGCAATCGCAAGTGCGCTATGGCCATAAAAATCAAGATGCAAGTGCGCTAGACATACCAAAGTTTGCTTCGAGTACATAAAATGAAGTGGACTTGACAATAGAAACGCTAATAAAAATGTGTGTTTATTTATGGATTATTAGCTATTTCCCCCTAACAATACAATTTTTCTTCTATTTATTGCTCAACAAAACATGAAACAGAGTATTTGTAAAGAAAGGTTGTTTGTAAGGGCACTGATTAGTGATTTGTTGGTTGGAAAATTATCTGGTCCGCTTTTGCAATACTCTGCAAACTGGGTTCAGGGTGTTACAAACTTCCTGGTCTTCCGGGATCATAGATGTAACATAGCTACGGCCTTCAGAAGAATCGAGCCAAAATTTGCAATTTTAAAAATAAAGTCTACAAAATTTGGGAATCTTCTGAAATTGTAATTTGCCTATCAAAACATGGTCACCTGGTTCCCGAGCTTTGTGACACACTGACTTTGATCCAAGTATGATTATAACAAAGATTCTAGTTTTACAAAATGATGACACCAGAATCTGATATTCTGAAGCAATAGTTCAACATCAAATCATACTACTAAACAGTATGTTGTAGCCAGGAGGCATGAGTGTTTCGATACGCTTTCCAGTGACTGTGATGTGAAACAATGAGGTAATTGCCTATGGTTATACAGTATCAATTTGCCGATGGAATAAAAGACTTATGTTATCTTCAGCTAGACCCCCACCTTTGATCATAAAAACTAGGCTACCAGTGCTGTACTGCTAATGACTACTTGACTTTCGTTTGGACAGTGGTGGCATTGCGATGAAATCCACTTTTCAATTTGAAATTTTGTGACACTGGGGGGTAGATTCAAGTATTCTACACATGGCAAGCCTTGCTTAAAAATTAATTATCAATTTATCATAAATGGCTAGCCTATGGTTCCAGGCTATGCTACTGTGCATAAATATCGAGCAATTTAGTACCCTATTAAACATCTTGAAATGATAATGACGTGAAACAGAAATTTGCTCGTTTACCTTCAGTATCTGTAAGTACTTCCATTCTACCACTGAACATAGCACCAAGCATACTATCTTCTCTCTTCGTCAATGTGCCCAGGGTTGTATAGAATAAACAGCCACCAACATTAAGTTTGACATATTTTGTTGGCGCACCTTTGATAATCCCTGAACTCAAAGTCTGACCAGACATCGTTGAAGTTCCTGGTAACTCGAGTTCAAATGAGGGACACTTAAACTCAAGGCTTCATAATGTGAAATATTTCGATAATTCAAATCTATCTTTATAAGCGATTTCTTACTACTTCACTTCCACAAATGCGAAGCCAACTAGGAGCCATGTTTTGATGTTGAAGTTATATTCGCTGCGGATTGATACAAAAATAGAACATTCGGTACCAGGCGACTTCGGTTGCATCATTATTTTGAGTAAACCGAACTGCAGCTTAATACGATGATTAGCAACATCCTCAAGCTGCAATTGCCAAATAAAATAAAACACTGTTCATAAGCTACGATGCTCGAAATGATTGCTGCACTGACGCAAACCCATTGAGCTTTTCTCTGAAAGATAACCTAGTGTGTGTGTTGGGAGGGGGGGGGCGGGGGGAGGAATAATGCCATTCTGTTACCCAATTATCACCTGTGATTATTAAGATTCAATCAATTCTCAAAATACATCAGCATGGCATTTCTTAAATTTAAATGTCATGGTACCTATTTAGCAGAATAACGAATGAGTGCCAAAAATTATAGCAGAAGAAACAATATCAAATGATCAAAAGTATAAATTACAAAAAAATTGTAGTTTGTCTGTTTAGTCTGATTATAACAAAGATTTGCAAAAATAAATGTACAAATTAACATTGTCTTGAAAGTATTTAATAGAAGGAAAAGATCATGAATGGCAAAAATAAATTACAAATTATTATGTTAATAGTTATTAAAGACCCAAAACGTTTTTTTTAGGGATTCTTTATTATAGAATAAATTTTAAAATTATAACAGTTTGTGTCAGCAGTACTTTGTTTCACAACACTGTGGTAGAATTTAAACTTTGCTTTCCATTCATAAGTCTGGTCTGAGGCTAAAATTTTCTTATAACTTGCTACATAAGCAACTTAAGGTTTATGAATCCTTGGTGCCATTTACTTGCTCATCTGTAGTTCCATTTTCCGTAGCAGAATCTTGTTCTGGTTTTCTGTCTTCTGTTTTACTTGTGTTCTCTTTAGAATCTTTAGAGTCTTTAACAGAAGAGTCTTTGACAGTTAAATCAGAAAGCTTATCTTCTAAACCTGTTTGCTTGTTAGCATGTTCCTTCACAACTCGATCAAATGTTTCCTTGAATTCTTTGGCCGCTGAAAACAAAAATTGTTCACATAATAGAATGTTTTGCCTGAAACCTAAAATTTAATGTTCATTATGCATTTCTAGGCATGTAAGCAGAATGCTACCTATCAAAAGTTTCTATTTTGTACTATGTTGGTATTTGCAAGGTTTTGAGAAGAGTAGTTTATGCTTACTACTGACTCTTGGTGGCAGTTTGAAAGCACATCAAAAATATTATCTCATGAATTCTTATTTTTACAAAATATTTGCGGCTGTCAAAGACTCAGCACTCTATGTATACCAATATGCAAATGGATTAAAGAAAGTATTGTACCTTCTTTGTTTGCAAGTCGAATAGCAAGGGTTTCTTTTCTTTCTTCTAAGTCAGCAAAATCAGCCTCTGTTACCCAAACAAATGCTTTTTCGCTGTTGCCATGTGGTTTTAATTCCATTCCAGAAAGTACTACGATAAAAAAAGTGAAGAAGTTATTTAAGACAAAAATTACTTTTGGTGAGGAATAAAGGCGTTGGGGTTTGATTTATTAAAGTGTATATCTCGGCTATAGGATTATGACAGATTCAGATAGAGCTGATTTTTCATCCATAAAGGTTTCTGTTGCATTTTTGCATAGCGTGACTCCTTCTTATTTGAAAATCAGCTCAAATATGGCATTTTTGAAGATTTTGATGTTGAAAATTTTGAGCTGGGTCAAAAACAAAATACTTTCACCCAAGAGAGTTTGACAGTGAATTGAGTCGTACAACAGCACTTTTTCAGCTCCACGTGTGAAAAACGGGGTGCAAAGTAATCAAATTTTATACAGCAATAATGTCCACGTTTATAGGACTCCCTTGGATTACTTTTTTATTGCAAGGTATGTAAATAAAGAGCAAGAGACCTTTAAAGTTGAAAATGTTCAATTCTTACACCTTTTCTGTCAAGTGGTTAATCAGTTAGCACTTCATCACAATTTATTTAGTTGCTATGCAACACCCTCGGATAGGGATGCACCGAACCTTCTGTTGGCCGGAAAAAGTTCTGTGATTCCGGCCATTTTACCGAAACACCGAACTAGCC
>JANVCG010027687.1:0-11314 GCA_025505365.1 Haliclystus inabai | reverse complement strand
CCTAATTTGGGGCTTTTGCCCCCGAATTTTTCTCCCCTTCAGCACCAGTCAGATTTTGGGCTGGATCCGCCCCTGCTGGATAATAGAAGCAAATAGGATGATAATAATGCTGATGATGCGATTATACCTGTAAATCCTCTTGGATTCACTCGCATTTTTCTCCGATTGTACAATACAATACAAAAGGTAAATCACGGGACTTGGCTTTCCCCAACTATTGACTAAAAATTGTAACAGTGCTTCTAGCTTTGTTAGAGCGGTTTTGTAAGTATTTAGACGGTTGAACAGGAAGGACCCTTTTGGTCACCACACTTAATTTTTTAAAAATATAGTAGCTCTTCGGTCTCTCTCATTTGCTTTGATACCTTAAGTGGGAATGCGTATCCGCGACAAAATCAGCTCTTTTGGCGCAAATTGATTGAGTTTGACCTTTTATTTTGAAAAAAAAACCAGCGTCGAAATTTCACCAAAAGTACCAGGCATATTTTATTTTTGCAATAATGCCTTACCATCAACCATTAATGCACCATTTGCAGGTACTGAATTAGGCTGGCAATCCGGAGACAATCTTTGAAATATAAATATAATGCTGATTTATTCACGTGATCTTTTCTATTACAACGAATGCATTAACCACGCGCGAGATAACTGACAAACACTTTGGACATCGTTCTAATGACGCTTACGTCCAGTTTCGTCAAGATTTTGGCCCATCCTGTAAATCGAACCTTAGGAAAACCTTAGCTTATTTGAAAATTCCTCTTTATCTGCGGGGTGTATGTTAATCAGCATTGGTCTTCCATAGCTTATTAGTTAGCCGTAGCATGGTTTGTCTGGCTTTGGTTACGGCTTGTCAGAAAAAACTGTAGGTTTCATATTGATTGAATATCTGAAATAAATGCTTTGGTTTTAAATTAAGGCCAGCCAAGTCGTACACTAAATTCTCCTTGAATTCTGTGTTTTGCCAACGTAAATAGAATTACTCACAAGAAGAAATAAAATGTGTACAAGTCATGCGGAATAAATTGTTTGATGTTATTACTGGTGATATCGACGGATGTTAGAGGCCATACTGAGACATTGTCCCTGAATCCATCGAGCCTCTAAGAATTATATACCACTTGACGAATTCTAAAATCAACTAACGACCAACATCATAGGCTTGCTTCAGCAAATGCTTTTGAGTCTGCAAATTTTCACAACTGTTTTCATCTTCGGGTGATCCCTTGAACGAAGACAATGGTTTTTTGCCATACGGCTATGTAAATTACTATAAACCAACCAGTCTCTTCGACGTTGCCAAGAGAATAACTTCCCAGTAAAGTGAATCAAATGAATTAAACACTTACACTCTACGGTCTCGTGATTCTCACAAACAGTCTCCTTAATTAAAATAAAGCATTTTATAACAAGGAATGCTGATAGAAGAGATGAGGTTGCGAAATCAATTACATTAAAAATTAAAAGACTCTAGCCCCATAACTTGATGCTATAGACACTATTTGTTGCCAGTGGCTAACAGCCAATCAGATCAATTCTTTTCATGAAAACGGACAACCAAAGCTGAACTTTGAACATGATTGCTGTTTTTAGAATCATACTGTCGAAAAATTTCCCAAAAGTTTTGCGATAAGGGGTCTGTCACTATTAACGATGGGTAGGAGGGCGGGCTAATTTACGGAGGGCTACAAAACCTTTTCGGTCAATCTGCAAGGGGTACGGAAATTGTACAACGTTATTTCCAAGGAGGTATGAAACTTGTTTAGTAATATTTTACTTCTCAAACCGTGAAATTTTAATTTTATTAGACGTCAGTTATCTTAAAAAGTATGATGAAATTCACTGGGGGGAATAGTGAATTTAATGTGCTTATCATTAGGCCTTATAATTTTATAAAATTTACTTTTGAAAATCATTAGATTTACATCATGTATAATGGAAGTCCTTATATAAAATACTGGATTTAAACAGCTATAAGGACAAATTAAATCTTTCAAATGTGTTGATACATTTACGAACATACATTCTAAAATGACGTAGCAGTTCCTTGCAATTTGATTGGTCGTTGACCGTGCAGGAAAACTGAAGGAAGGCACGCGGCATCTTCAGATGTCAAGTAATCGAACGATTCCCAGCAATTTGATTGGTCGGAAATTTGATGAAGTGCATGCGGGAAGATTGAGCCATTGCTTGATTCTCACTGCCCCCCCCAAAAAAATCAAAACAACGAATTATGAATTATTATTATGAATTACTCATTTAAAAAACAAGCACAGTCGATGGAATCTATGTTTTTTTTTTAGAAAAGCGTTCATGCACGGTCTGACGTGCTACATCGCGATTTCCCTGTACTCTTGCTGTTGGAAGAAACTCGGAAAGCTAGAATAAACTCGCCTGCGGCTCGTTTATTCATTTTGCTTCACTCGTGTCTTCGAACAGCACTCGTGCAGGAAATCGCGATGAAGCACGTCAGACCATGCATGAACCCTTAAGTATAATGCATTCAGGAAACTCACTAATCACGATAAGGACGTAAACATGCTATACAGTAAAGTTATTTGAAAGATATGTACACTAATTTTGAAAGATAAGCTATCCCAGTTAATGAATGCTTTATTAACGTAACACTAATCGAAGGTGAGATGGATATGAGCTGCTGGTGTCGAGGTCCATTCAAGTGTTCAAAGAGATTGATTTTGAAACAAATGATTATGAAAGCTATTTTAATACAATTCAAAATTCTATATGAATTTGCAAATATTGAAAATGCAAATGTAAAGAATAGTTACAAAGTTTCCAGATCATCCTAAAAATTTTGATTTTATGCATTAATTTCAATAGATAGAAGAGTTCCTGATTCATAGATACATTTTGATACAAATCTTTCATGCATATTCACCACATTTGATAAAATTAATTGCTTGAATATTTAAAGTAAGATGTAGACAATTGCATTTCCTTCATGTGTCGAAATAAACTGATTGAAAGCTGGGTTTAGTTTAAAATTTCTAACTTACAAATAACGTTGGAACAGTTTACAATCTTTGTGATTTCCGCATCAGAATTCTTTTTTATTTCCGATAATTAGTTGTTGCAACCGTAAACAAATCTTGAAATATCTATATTTTTAGTGTGGATTTTTGAGACGGTCCGGACCTGTCAATTTAGCTTTGTATATGTTGACTGCTTCTAGGCCCATAGAATTGCTCTGTTATCATATTGGCCAGTGTGATGTTTACTAAATTTTATTATGGCATCTGGTGAAGATTATAGTATTCAGATTAAATGCATGAAGAATGAATCAACAAAGTCTAGTAGAATACAAGAAACAAGCGATGTGTTATATGTGGTTATGTGCTTATAGATTGGTACCAATGTATCATTAAAATCTCTTTTACTATTTTCATATAGCTATATTGTTAAAAAATGTGCTGCTTCTAAGATCAGATGATCTAGATCCTTTTACCCCTCCTTATGATGCATCCCTATTTCTTTCCAATTTTCTATCATCTCATATGCAGGCATCCCATTATGCAGGGGAGACAGTTTTTGCTCTTTACTATTGGCGTGCAGAATTTTTCCAATTAATTTTAGATGGGGTATGTAATTTAACAACTTTTTCAAAAGTTAGCCCCTTCCCCATTGTAAATAATGACAGACCACTAAAATCCCAGGCAATTGGAAGGCAAATTGTTTTGTCGGACGCTGGATTCAGCTAGTTGAATCCACAAGAGTTAAATTTGTTGAGCTTTATCATTGAGTAGACCATTGGGAAAATATTACTTGAATCGATAATTTATAGACTTTACAAACTTATATTACAAATTGATGATGGTACTGTCTATTAGATAACAAAATTGAGATAAAGATCAATCTGAAGGGTAGAAGACAATACAAAACGAGTATTAGAGGAATAACGCAAAATAGATTTGCTTCAAAGGCCCAGGGCCCATCAAGTCTTGAATTCTATTTTCAAGTTCAATGAGACTAGACCGTTAATGCGAAGCCAAATGGAAAACAAACAACTTTCATTTGGAGCAATTCCGCTGTTTTAAAACAAAGAGACTGTTCAATCACACAGCATAAGAGAAAATTGATTTAAACGACGTATTTTAGTTCGAATTCTGTGTCAAATCATTTGAAAACACTAAATATCTATTATTGACATGTGAAAAGAGATTAAAACAGCCAGCAGAGTTTCAAGGGCAATATTACGATTGTCAGTATTCATTGAGATTTCCCACGTCAGATTAGCGAAAAAATAAGCCCTATGTTGTGCTTAGTTTACAGCTGATGGAGAGACCTAGCTGTGTTTGATCTAAAATGGAAAATGGAAACAATAGAATAGTTTTAAGAATCAATTCAATATGAAATACTATTTAATTCAAATTGAAATTATTATAAGTATAGTTATATGGCAAGCAAAATAAATATAATAAATAATAACACACGTGTAATACATTAAATATGAAGAAAAGATTCAAATAATATTTGCGTATTAATTATTGTATTTATGATTTCTAAGAATATATTCCCGAATACATTGAAGTTTAATTGTAATAATTGAATAAATATTACACATCCTCTAGAAACGGCACAATCGTATATTTAAATAAATCATCTATTCCCACAATTATGCCACGAACGGTTGGTATTGGAAACGAGACAGTCCTTTTTATTTGAAGTCTATTTACAGACAAGTGGATCAAGATGTCCATAACACCCTTCATAAAAGGCAATTTAAGTCTGTATATAGCATGTTGATCAAAGAACCCAAGGTTGTTAGAATCTACTCCAAGCCTTTTCTAAACGTGAATGTATTTCAGAAAGGGAAAGAATACCATCGCGCTTGTACATTTCTATGCGCAAACGATGAAACCATACGTAGATGAATAATGTTATGCCACAGTAAGTTGATAAATAAGAAATTGGAACATTGTTAATCTCACCATAAACTAATACGTCATGGTCATTGGTGGTTGAAAGGCTTGTTGATTAGAGTAGGTAGGTGTCACATAGCTGCCATAGATTTGATTATTATATTGTTGCTGTTGTTGCTGATGTAAGTAATTAACAACTGGTTGCATTTCATTGACATTTTGCATATTCATTTGCTCCACTTCCTGGATAATGCCCGACGTTATTGAGAATATCCTGCAAGAACAAGATAAAAATTATCAGCCAGGGTATAACATCTCCCCTATAGACATTAAGTTATCCGCATGAAAGATATAAGTCAATCAACTACGTAACATTTGTGTGGGTGTGGAGTGTTGATATTCTTTTGGAGTCAATGGGATAGATGAAAGAGGCATGTCTTTTCGACAGAACATGGAACTAGCGCTTTGACGTCATACCGACGTCGTAAGAAGAATTTTATATTGCTAATTATTATAGCTTTGATTATCGTTTGAAATATACGTTTTGTATATAAAATTAGTTGTCTTGGTAGGGTCTTGTCTTGACTCCTGGAGCAACACAATTGGCTTCGTTAGCATGTCCTATCCTTGTTGGAGCCGGCAGGATTATGCAAGGATGACGGTAAACACCCGGATGGTCTCACGCAAATTCCTTGGAGTATGTGACTTCTTTTGCGTGGAAACTCTTGCTGCTAGTCACTTGCCTTGTACCTCACTACAAGCGGGTGCAGCTGCAGACAAAGCAGAGAAGAAGAAAACCAACAAATATTCTTCGCTGCAACCCAACTATTTTGTTGAACCCATTGCGATTGAGACCCTTGAAGTGTACGGAGAAAGCAGTAGGAAGCTAATCCACAGCATCGGAACTAAGCTTATCAAGTCATCAGGTGTACCCAAAGCACGTTGTTACCTCAAACAGCGAATTCCTATTGCAATTTAACTTGGTAACGCCTCGTTGGTTTTGGGGTCAATTTCTGAGTCAGCTGAGCTCGGCGAAATTTGATTTGTAATTTTTATAGGATAATGATAGTTTTAGAATTTTAGAAGTGTACATTTAAAAATTCAACTTATATAAATATTTAATATTGATCATGTATAGTGTTTAATTTTACACTTATGTAAATTTTCTACATTTAGCGCTCAAAAATTTCAACAAAAATATATTCTTGAAAAGAAAATTCATTTTGCCCTCCGTTCCACAACATGGCGGCGATTTTATAACATTCTACAGTAAATAATGGCTTGATCAAAGATTTACCATCCCATATGTGATGTCTGACTACAATTTAAAACTGTAATGGCTTATAGGGAGAAAAGACCTGTCATTTATCTTGGATGCATTTATTTGTACCTTGAGGTTTGGTAGAAATTTTCAAGATTATGATTATTAGATAATGTCAATTTTCTTTGCCAAGTATAAAGAGTCTTTAGGACGACTAGATGAAAAGTAGAGAAGCGAAATATCAAATCTCTGCAGTTTCGTATTCTTGACATGTTTGAATCCCCACGGAATATTATTGTCGATCGAATGTTATCAGGAAAAGTAAGTGAAAAAACTGATGCTTTACCGCTGTCAGGAGGCACAGGGTCCAACGCGAGTCGAGTCTAGAAAAGGGGTATGGAACGAGAGTGACGTAGTCTGGTTGAAAGCTTCGTCAGGTGATAAACAAATGGTACTGTGTTTACGCGGGAAGTAGAGCACAAATGACCAAAATATGACCCATTTACAGGTCACCAAATAGTATGTTGAAGGAATTAAGATAGCTAATGACTACTCTGCTTCATTAAATACGTCAAAGTGAGCTATGGATTTCGTAATACCTATTAAAATCTCTTTAAATATACAGTGGTGCATGTTGAAACTTCCGTGTAATTTCCTAACTTTATATCCATGCAGACTTAACATAAACCCGTCTCTCTCCTCTCATTATCTCATAATCTATTAACTGTTTCCGAAAATGTGAACATATGAGAAATCTCTAAGAATGCCTGGACACAAATAGAAAGATAGACGAACTTGTGCGGTAGCTGTTCGCCCTAATCCTACAAATAAGATGTACCAAAGGATAAAAAAACTAGAGATTTATGGGTTCAGTACTGCTACCGTGATGAAAAGATTAACCCCCAACACGCGCGGGTATGCTCAAATCACTTTTCTCCTGATGATTACAAACTCGATTTGGAGCGTGAGACATTAAACTTGCTACTTCCAAAGATATGGAAAGGTGTTGTACCCACTCTCCATTTGCGAGATGATAAACAGGGTCCAACCATGGAAAGTAAATCCCGGTAAGTACTTTCCATATTCTTCTTACCTGGCACATGAAATAATCAACCAGTTTCCTTCTATCGTCTTAGTATTATTTCTAATGTTGTTTACTAGTGATGAGCAAGCGAATAAACGCCAAAGGAAATCATTGCTGCCTGAAATTCTGAATCCCCTAGAACGCCCCCCTGATCCTGGAGTTATGAGACCAAATGAAGACAAGCCTACTAAAGACAAGGGTATTCAAGTTGAATCTAGTGTGGCCGTCCAAGAAAATCAAATGAAAGTACTGAGAAGAAAATTGTTCAAAGTAGAAGAAAAGGTACTAGAACAAACAAACTAATATTTGCATGATTTCAAAACAATCATAACAGTAAACACGTAAATAGATTGAATAAATTCATTGCTGAATTAACAAACAAATCAAGGATACAGATTGTAAAATGATTACATCAACTAAAATTCAACTTTTGTAGATCGAAACAAAAAACAATGAAATTAGAAAACTGAGGAAATGGACCTTTCTCCGTGATGGTCCCAAAAAAGAAAAAAGAAAAAAAGAAAAAAGCAAAGTCTCCTCCCATTTCAGAAGGGCATTATAATGTCAGCAAGATCATTGATCGCTTCATACAAATGGTTAAAGAAGGCAAAAGGATTGAACTATGTAACAACTACTCACTTGAATCAAGATATTGTTGAGAATCTGTTCAGTTGCATCCGAAGTCTTGGTGGCACTTACGACCATCCAGGTACTGAAAATCAAAGCTGTGTAAAATTTATCTGTAGGGCTTACAATATCAATTTGTTATACTTGTTACGACTTCTTGAATTACAGGTCCAGTTCAATCACTTAATCCGTAAAAGTTACTAATGATAGGAAAATCGACACAATTTGCTGTGGAAACTGCATCTACAGAATGTAACGAGGAACAGAGTGGAACAGTTGATGGTGTAGAAACAGAATTCCTAACAATCAAATTGGCAAAATCTGTGGAAATGGCTCAGCAAGATGAGAAGCAAGCAGATGAAGAAAACGTGGACGAGTGGGGGATGCTGGAGCTTACTGATGAAGAGAAAAAAGATCTCTGCAGTGACTTCGATATTGAGGACGATCTAACAGCTGAGGATAAAACAACAGTACCTAGGCCTAATGATAAAGATTCAGAAACTGTTGATTGCTCTGATAAAGCATTGGAGTATCTAACTGGATACATTGCATTTAAATTCAACAAAATATACTCTAAGTTGAAACTGGGAACTGCACTGCAACCAGTGCTTTACAAGATGGGCAGCACATCAGTCCATGGATCAAAGCATTGTCTAGAGGTGGACTTTTACAGCCAAGCAAATCGTTGCTGGGTCATACCAGAGAATGGGAGGTCATGTTCAAACAGTTTCGATGCAATTTGTAAGGAAAGTTATTTACTAATCATCGAAAGTTAAGTTTTAAAGCGAACATCTGTGGCCAAAATACAGCTTCCTTCACCATTTGATTGCTGCTTTGTCATTTTCAAGTTATCAGCAATTTAAACTGAATATAAGAATCATTTACTTCTGCATGTTTTGACTCAGAGGTCTGTACATTGTACTGATATTGAAATAGGAGAGATCCTTTATGACATTGTGCTGAGGAAACTTTCAACCGAAGCTCTGACAGCACCAAGTTGTTTCTCATCTGTGTATAGGTTGTGCACGCCTCTTCTTGGGGAATCCTCGCTCTCAATATTCTTAAGCCAATTGTGTGCGCTCAAAACAGTTGGCGGTAAGAATTGAAATTGAGCCAAGCCCTACAAGCTGTCTTCTTGCTAACTTTCTTTACGTTTGACATGGAGTCAATTTGGTAGCCAGGGTTGTTAATTTGTATTTTTCAAAGCCAAATTTAGTGAATTTGGATTTTTCAGAAATCAGTTGGCTTCAAAATTTTATGTTTGGATTTTGGGTTAAGTTTGCCTTTTTTGGATTTTTTTTATATTTTCTTCTTAATTTTCAAAATTTTTCACCATTGAGACATCGAGACACCAGGTGTGAATGGTCCTTGCAAGCAACGTCACAAGAGGTTATGGCTCAGATGGTGCGGCGAGCATGGTCGGAGAGGATAACTCGCTGTGGAGCCGAATCGCTGAGGCAGCTCCTAATTGCGCTCAGGTTCAATGTATCTGCCACTCCCTGAGCTTATGTATTCAACATGCTTTTGAGAAATTGCCATACAATCTAGGATTTTTTTTGCAAGAAATTCCCAAATGGTTTTCAAAAAGCATTATCCGTAGAGAGGCCCAAAAAGAATTATTTGACGTCTTTAACGCAGATGAAGAAAATGCGAGCAGAGAAACATCAATCCCTTCCAAAAATTTTGTCTCACCCGTTGGCTCGTTAGAGGAAAAATAATACTGAACTTACTATTCAATAGGGAAGAGCTAAAGGCGTACTTTGTATGTGCTGAAACTAGTTCAAAACAACAAGTGAGGTTTAAATCACGCCGTTGCATGAAATGCTTTCAGATAAGATCAATTTCCTTTTTTTTTCCATTTTGTTTCACCCATCGTCACTGAATTTGAAAGGGTCAACTCATTCTTCCAAGCAACCAACGCTGACCTTACATTAATGAAGAATGAGTTGACTATACATTACAGCAGTCTAAAGTCAAGGCTCTATTATCCAGACATGGTGCACCTGCTTCGACTTTGGAGGACAGTTTTCTGCTGAAGTGGAAAAATATTTGGAGGAAGCTGGGCACTTTCCAGCGTCTGTGGCGGTTGTTGCTAATGTTAGGCAGCGATGTTATGATTTCTTGAAAGAAGCTCAAGCAAGTTGAGAAAATAAAGCAAGTTGAGAAAAAGCATTCAAAAAGTTGTGTTATATGAGCCCCAACAAAGTGCGGAGCCACACGTCACGTTCTGCTTTTCAGGAGTTGCCCTTACCCTCATCTATTGTCAAATGACTATTCGGCTGTTGAAGAACAATACCAAACACTTATAGTTGTGAACTGGAGAGAGGAAGGAATTTTCAGAGGTAATATCCCAACTGGCAGTCCTGAATTCTGGTCAAAAATAAATTTGTATCAGAATTCAGCTGGTAATCTGACTTTGAGCTTTCTGAATACGCCTTATCTTGCCTTTCTCTCCCTGTGAGTAATGCTGTAGCAGACCGCGTATTTTCATAAGTCACTGCACTGAAAACAAAACAAAGAAACAGGATGGGATTACAGTTATTAGACGCTATTGTTCGAATCAGGGCCAGTTTACATTTTGATAAAAAATGCTGCAAAAATTTAAAAGTGACTAAAATATGACAGACAAGTTTGGATCGATGTATGAAAGGCGGACATGATACATTCTAATAGCTTCTATTTCATTTTGTAACAGGTTTCTAGATATACAGCTATTGCTATGATGCATACATGTTATCAGCATCAGTCATCTAAAAGATTGAAGTTTGATCCGAATGTATGGAACACTTAATCTGACTTGGAATATTATTGGACTGTAGCTGTTGATGAAGTCTTTCTACATACAAAGATAACACACACGCTGGTGAAATCATACACATGCAAAATATCTTTAACAGAACTGAGGCCCATTACTACCAGTGTCATCATTACTTATTATCTTCAAAGTTCTTAACGTCCTGGGGAGTTCCCAACATCAGTCAAAACTGACATATTTGTATTACCTTCCGTAACTATTTACATGGATAAATCACCTTTACATTCTGTATGTTCCTCTTACATTTGTTTTGCATTTGAATGATATAATTTCATGAAAATATAGCTGCTGTGGTATTTGACTAAATTGAGTGAGCAAGAAACAATCTTCTCTTGATCTCGTTATAATCTAGTCCTCATCTTGACCAAAGTAGTTACGTCTTGAAGACGTCAAGAGAAAAGACGTCTCCAACTCGTCAATGACAGGTCGAAAACTAGTCTATAACTCACCGAAAAAGACGTGAAGAAGTCGGCTTTCAGACGTGTGAAGAAGACGTGCATGAGACGAGACGAGTGACCAGTTAAAGACGACTTTAAGACAGGTTTTTGCTTACTGGGACTGAGCTTTGTTTTACCAGGCATATAGGCGAATAGCAAACATTGTATTTTGATGGCAGTACACTTGATGTTGTATTTAACTATCAATAA
>JANVCG010027676.1:0-11316 GCA_025505365.1 Haliclystus inabai | reverse complement strand
CCAAATTTAACATTTCGCAGGACGCGCGGCTGAGAACAATAGAGTTGCCAATCCCTCTCTCTTCTATAATCTATGGTGAAACGTATCCCCAGATAGCTTACACGTATCTCCATGGCATCTCATACTTTAATAGCTATTTAGATTGAATATTATTTTGAAAATTAATTGCAAATTCCATGCATTTTATTTTTCGACACGCTTGGGTAAAAATAGGCTGTTATGATAATGAGTTAAATTTTTGTGCCCTGTGCGACATGGTCTGGCCATGCTAATATCGGACCCTTAGAAGCTTACCAGATTAGGGATTGTGAATTCTGACACTCTGAGAAAACCAAAATGGGTCAGAGTACAGGCTGCCTAAAACATAGATTGCGTGCAGACAGACTTTCACTTCGTATATTCCGTCTGCCCATTGGCCAGCAAAATCATGTTCAAAGTGTTTGTACTGAATTCCTACTAAGTAAAAAATCTGCAACCGTGGTTTCTGATAATTAATCAAATTCTCATTCTTTTGGGAATTGAGAATAGCTGTGCTGTTTTGTTCTCACATTCTATCAGCCAATCACAACACGCTACCAAAAATTTGGTAGTGGAAAGAACAATTAAAATGCAATTTTGCTGGCTAATGTGTAAACGGACCATACAAAGTGAAAAGTCTCTGCTTGCAGGCTACTCAAAGCATAGTATGGTCAGTAATGGTGAGATTGAGTGATAAGCAGATTGTTGAAAGCAGAGAAAATGTGACGGCAAGACGTGAGCAAGTGCTTTGGTCTCTCACGTGGTGAATATCTTGTACAACTCTTTTAAGTTGTAGAAATTTTGCCTGGCAATCTTTGTACCCTTTTTGACTATGCATATAGATCTGACTGCAGAGAGCTACACTTTTACTGATGGGTTACAAGGACTTTGCCAGATGGGAAGCAAACAGGCATAGTAAGCGTTTTGCAGCTGGCATCAGTGGATCTCGATTGACGACTGTGGCAAATTCCAAGAGCTTGCGCTGGGCTGTAGCGTATTATCATCTGAACCAAGCACTAGTTGCCTATGTATTACAAGGAATCACTGATGGATCCAAACTGCGATTCAATTCTCATTGCCTACTGACATCTTATAACAGAAACCAAGAATCAGCATTGATATACCTGGCCTTGATTGATGACTATTTGGCCAACTAAGTAAATTTGGGTGGAGTTGTGGCTTGCATGCTTCACATCAGCAGCTTTGTTCTCATCCCAAAGAAAGGACAAATAAACAAGTGGAACTTGATTGTGAATATATTGTTGCCAAGTGGTTTCAGTGTCAATTATAGAATCCATCCAGGAGATTTCTTTCTTCGTTATGTCCAGATAGGCAAAATCATCAAGATGGTTGGAAATCTTGGTGTAGGTTCTTCGAGGGCCAAATTTAACCTTATACACCAGGGTCACATTCCCAATGTTCAAATGTGTGAATAGTTAAAGGTGCCATTGAATGCAAAACAACTGGAAGGACCTTCTACTACATTAGTTGTGCTTGGTATGGAGATCGACTCATTACTGCAAATTGTTTGTTTGCCATTTGATAAAATGGTTGCTCTCCAACAAATGGTATCCTCATGGCAGTCACACAAAACCTGCAGTAAAACACAACTGCAATTACTTATTGGTCACCTCAGAAATGCAAACTTGATCTGGCTTGGTGGAACAAATTCCCCAAGAACGGAATGGGGATATTTTCCAGCTTTTTCCCGAGTGTCAAAAAACCCACAATCTTGAATTGGTGTCAGAGGCGTCCAGGAAGTGTAGTTTTGGGTCCTTTTACATGCAAAGGTGGTACAATGGTGTATTTTCTCTATCCCAAATGACGCAGTTGATGACGTGCAAGTAGTGTTTCCCCAGCAGGTTCGCCAGCATATTCTCTTTTGAACAAATGGTAAAGTGGGTGTTTCAATTAAGGGTTCATGCACGGTCTGACGTGCTTCATTGCGATTTCCCTGCACGAGTGGTGTTGGAAGGCACGAGTGAAGCGAAATAAATAAACGAGCCGCAGGCGAGTTTATTCTAGCTTTCTGAGTGTCTTTTTCAAAGCAAGTGAACGCTTTTCTAAATGAAAAACATAAATTCCATCAACTGTGCTTGTTTTTGAAATAAGTAATTCATAATAATAATTCATAATTCATTGTTTTGATTTTTGGGGGCAGCGAGAAACAAACAATGGTTCAATCTTCCTGCGTGCACTTCATCAAATTTTCGACCAATCAAATTGCTGGGAATCGTTCGATTACTTAACATCTGAAGATGCCGCGTGCCTTCCTTCAGTTTTCCTGCACGGTCAACAACCAATCAAATTGCAAGGAACTACTACGTCATTTTAGAATCAATCTTGAATATCTGCACCTCTAAAATCCCAGCAATTATGACACTTTTTGGATCATTTCTCCTTGCTTTTGCTTGCTTAATTTCATGTTTCCTTCAGTGCGTATCAGTGGCTCTGCTAACTTGGTAACTAATGCTTCGTCCTGATTCAATTGGCAGGAATTTCATCGTCTGGCACCATGAATACACTGGGTCCATATGTGCTATTTCTTTGCATGCCTGGGGTCTCATATATAAGATTTGGTCTCTAGTCTCAAGAATTTATGACCATCATTTAAACATTGCCCTCCAAAAGTTTCATTCAATTTGATTGAAGTGGCTAGAACATTATAAAACTCACATTACGAATTGGTCGAGAGAAAGATAACGTAAACAAAGAATCATTTCTATTGGCACAAATTTGCAACTGGCTGTTCCACATTTTTTCTTTTCTTTTGTAAAACCAAAAGCAAATTTTTATACAACATTTACGACATTTACGTTTACAGGATTTATAAGTGATCATTACATTTCAAAGGCAAAATTATACAACAATAAATATCCTCCATTGATTGTACATTACAAAGAAAATTTTGATATTGATTGATTTGTAGTTTAAGCACCAAGAAATACGAAATGGGTGGATTAGAGAGGCAAGGATTACAAACACTGAATTCTGAAACTTCTGAATATGCAATGTCGACTTTGTTGGCTCTCGATCAGAGACAGAATTACCTCACATCAATTAATGCTCAAAATTAAATTCAATTTAGCTCCTCCATTGCTTTCCAATATTTTTCAACAACCACACACCACGAAAACAAGATCTCACTCCCATAACGACATATACGTCAAGTCAAGCCATCCCCATTCATTTCAACATGCTGGTGCGCACAAGTGGAATGCTCTGCCTGCTACAATGAAGGAAGTTGCCAAAAGGGATATTTTCAAATGTCTCCTTGAGAAGTACTCATATACTAATAAGTAAGAAAAAATTGTTATATTGAACTAGCTAACTTTCTTTATTATGTGTAAATATTATGTTTGTTACTGTATACATATGTCATATAAATCAGTCCTGTGAAACAAGGTTTCTAATAACTTATCAGGTATTCTGAATAAATGATGATGATGATGATGATGATGATGATGAAAACTGCGATAAATCGCTTACCGTCTAACATTGAGTATTATTTATACTCCAAATATCAGCTGATAGGATGATAAATAACATGAAATATAAAAATAGAATAGCCAAGAGCTTCAAAGCAAGCAACATAGAAAATGATCAATGATCACTATTGCATTTGGAGCATTTATGGGCAAATCTGCACATGGCATATAGCGAGGAACATCTCCTCGCATTCTAAGTGCGACAAATGATTGAGCTGGTGACTGTGCCACTTGTGTCTTGAGACATGCCACAAACGTCTTTGCATCAAGCTCCATCAAGTACCCCCGTGTACTCTGATTAGTTTATCGTATGATGGCCAGGCGCATCCCGAAAACTACAGAATGTTCTAATTGTAAAGAGTTTATATATTTTTGTGTCTCGCCAACAATAAGGCACAAATTTAGTTAATATTAACATGTAAATTGAAAAGGCTTCTAGCCAGCTTACTTACGTTGCCGTGTGGAGGTCAACACAACCCTAGGCGTAAGGCATAAGCACTACAAGCCCAAACTTTAGGCCCTTACAAAAGTAGGCCTTTTCAAAATTGAAAAGAAAATTTTTTTTCGCTTTTGAATCGAGAATCTGCGCTAATCGCTGACTCACGGTGTTACAATGAGAATAAAGATAATCGAGAATGATCTTGCTTTGATTTGAAATTCTGATCCTGAAAATGCTTTGCGATGTCTGCAGAATCAGACAGCCTACATGCAGACTTGATCAGCTTTTGTTACCATAGCTGCGGTCTGGCACAAAGATCAGCGCCTGCATGACACTTGACACCAATTTGTGATGTGTGATATTTCATAAAATTCATCTAATCTCGGATGTGTCAACTGTCAGGTTTTGATAACAATAATAGTCACGTTCTATTTGATAATTTTCTAACTCTATTTTCCAATTCTGTTTAACATGAATCACTAAGAAGTCCTAATGAGCAAAATTACGAGAAGCATTAGCTATTTTAAAGGTTGTTTTTGCAAGTTGAGTTTGTGTTTGTGCTTGACAGCAGAATAAATTATGTAATTTTCGTTATGGTGGAAATCTTGCTTCCCCTATGATTCCAATGGAATTTTCACTGTGTGTGGTTTATAATTTGTACTTGTTTAGAGGACAGCCAACTCTATCAAATACGATGGCAATGTTTATCAACAATTTCAAAAACTTGGATTTATTGGCTTTCTGGAAGTGTTGCGTTTTGTTATTTGCGCTTGACAGCAGACTCACATTATTCATTGAAGTGAAGTTTGTTTACGCGCTAGTTCCTCATTCATTTTTCTTTGACACTTTCACCGTGTTTTGCTTTGTGTAACCAAAAGAAAACAGTGATTTCAAGAGAAGCTAACCTAGTAGCTTACCATACGATAACAATTATGCGACATTTTTTAAGGAAATTTACAAATGGTGCATGTAACTTTGCGATTGACAAACCTGATGGGATTTCGCTATATTGTAGATGACTGAATATGGTTTACAATCTTTTACATATCGTAGACAAAATATTTGCTGATTCCAAAATGCATAGAAGTGAAGTCTGCATTACTGTTGAAAATGAAGTTTCAATCTAGTGAGTATGATAGCAATTTTGCAATAAACGGCCGATTAAGCTCCATTTACAACCTGTTCTGTTTTGAAGACACCAACTCAAAACTTTACCTCAAGCCTGAACAAAGTTAGATTGAGTATCTGATTTGAAACGAAAACTGAAACCAAATTTACATGGAAATAAAAAGCTTGCCCAGCAAAAAAAACTTTCATTACATTCTAACATATGCATTCCACGTATTTTAATATGAGTTATGAACCATTATCTTTGATAAATTTGCTGCTATTTGCATTTGAATTTCAATCGCAGCTTACGAGAATTACCATGGCCGACCAGAGAGTCAGTTGAAGTTATGGCCTCTCAAAACAATACTCTTTTTGTCTTCTTGAAACAATGTATGTGATGGCACGTGATAGCAAATTACGCAATCTGCACATTCCATTGCATTGTTGCTCTATGTTTGCTCGCAGGGATATACGAAGTGCGAAAAGTTAACGCGACAAGAAGTTGATAAAAAAGAAAAACCAAATCGTCGATAGTGGTAGCACAATAATTTAACTTTGTAAAGTAAATACCGAGACTGGACCAGCAGGAGGAGATCATCTCAGCCTAGCTCCACAAGTCTTTCCCTTACCCTAACGCATGTAAAGCATAGAAGACCAAAGTGAAACATAAAGGGACATGTGGAACAAGTCTACAATTGACCTGTCAAACATCAGCATGAAGCCTCTTCAGTTTTGACGGTAATACTGATGGATGGAATCATGGATTGACTCACAAAATCAATGTACTATCAGCTGAAACTCAATAATAGAATAATTGACAATCAACTGCTTCCTTGTGTAAATAACTTTTATTGGTCATCGCAAGCGTAAACGTCTTTTGTAATCGAAGCTTGTACAATAAATTTTGCCGGCATGTGCGTGTGACTATCTAACTATTTTTGGTGTCATTCACATTTACGAAGTTATAAATTGTTGCCATCTATACACCAGCCGTGGTTAGAAAAGAAAAAACAGCCATCTATTTCAAATCCATTTTGACGTTCCTCAAATGGCTTCGAAACATTCAATTGTACAACGTGTCAAGTTTTCAACAACACTCAAGTTTGGTCGAAACAATTACTGTTATCAGCTTGTTTGTATTCATTCTTTCTGACGGTGTAGGAAATACTCAAAGCCAGCGTTTTATTTTTTTGTAGTGCTTTGTTCTGATTTGTCAACCTATAATGTTCCAATGCTCGTGGAAACTGTAGTGTCTTTGCAGAGAACTTGATCTACTGCTTAATACAACTTAAATAGTGGAGAATTCCCAGGGGAGAATTGAAAAATGTGAATTGATAAATCATTGAGTCTTGCGTTTGAATCAAATCTAAATATAATCAAATTGAATTCAATCGATGAAATTAATATTAGGAGGGCTGAAATCAGTTAATTGAATTTATGTAGGAAATCATTGTAAATTTTGCAGGACAAATGCTTTAGGCCCAAGATAAGAGATCCGTCCCTGATCTTACCATCTGCGAATAGCTATGGCATCAAGTCAGACAGATAATTTGCCAGTCACAATTTGAGAGAGTAGCTTAACTGGAATTGGTGAGAACCTGGGAGTAATAGCAAATGGTTGATGAAGGATGTGAGTGACTGAAGGCAAGTTTCTCTGTTGAGATGTATTTGGTAGCATTTGGTCCACTACATATGATGAATCGGCCAGAGAGGTTAATACTGTGTGCAACATTGTTAGCAATAGGGGCCGTCATAGAAAAAGAATTGACAAATGACCGCAAAGTAATGATGTTCAATCACGTACCTGGCATACCGGCTTGATGGTCAATTGGTTGGCTTGCAGTTGGTATTTCTGCTTGAGCAATAGCTGAGGACAAGGTGGATTGCCGGTGGATAAAGGCGATAATGTCTGAGCGATAGAGGCCAGAATTCTGTTTGGCGACTTGATTAACTATGCGCTGCTGGTCTTCTTCTGATAGCAATAGCAGCGGGGTTGGACGAGGAATGGAAGAGCTAGCATCTTCATAATTTTTTGTTGTATGAGCCAGACATAACCAAGATCAATCACTTCATGAATTAATGCAACGGCTGATCAACTCACAACAATCCCTTCAGATCTCTCACTGCTAGCATGCAACATCAGTAATAGTTTGAAATAGCCTAAATTATAATGTAGCAGCCATATAAAAGTATTTTCTTGTGTTTTTAGCCTGAGAATCTGTTGCTAGCCAGCAAAGAAAAAGGTGCCTCTGTCAAATTAGCTGACTTTGGCTTAGCTGTTGAAGTTGATGGTGAAAAGTTTTCTTGGCATGGTAAGTAGGTACTGCATTTCAAGTTAGCTAGCATCATCATCATCATCATCATCATTTATTCTGATTGTTCACATGTGTTATTCTTGTTATGGTGATTAGGTTTTGCTGGAACACCTGGTTACCTTTCCCCGGAGGTATTGCGGCGCGAACCGTATGGCAGACCTGTTGACATGTGGGCATGTGGTAGGTGTGATTGCAGCAGAAGCACTGTTGCTGTCGACGGTCCTAAAAACAAAATCACCATTTTCATTGTCATCTGTCCTGGTGTAGGCGTCATCTTATACATTCTTCTGGTTGGCTACCCTCCCTTTTGGGATGAAGATCAACAGCGCCTTTACGCACAAATCAAAGCTGGCGCATACGACGTGAGTAAGATGACAGCTGTCTCTTGTTCAATGTATTGACATTTGCTTATAACAACTACTTTCTATTTTCCTATTGTAGTATCCCTCCCCAGAATGGGACACAGTGACGTCAGAGGCAAAGGTATGTGTAAGGAATTGACTGTCACATCAGTCTGTTGTTTGTCAGCTGGGTCATCTTTGTTTTCGCTTCTTATCACAAAGGATTTGATCAACAAATTGTTAACAATCGATCCAAAGAAACGCATCAATGCAACAGATGCCATGCGTCACCCATGGATAGCCGTAAGCCAATAAGTATTCTACTCGCATTGTCATTATCAAGTGTTGCTACATTTATGTGATACATAATATTTTCATCTGTTTAGGATCGAAGCAAATTTGCTTCAACATTCCATCGTCAAGAGACGATCGATGGATTGAAACGCTTCAATGCAAGAAGAAAATTGAAGGTTAGATTTTTGAATGGGTGTGTTTAGATATTTCCTCCCAAGATGACTTTTGATGTTGACATTAAGTGACTGTCGTTGCAGACTGTAATAATATTAACTTTTTAAGACTATTTGATAGCCATAGGAGCTTGAATCAGCTGTTTACAATCTTGTGTTTGTGATTTTACCCACGGAAACTCACTCAGATCTTATAAACAATTTATTGAGTTCTGGCAGATTAACATTTTTCATTTGCTGTTTATAACAAGTATTAGGTAATTGGGTTTTGGAAGAGTAAATTATGTAGCTAGCAATGGTATGTGCCCACCACAGATCTACGGTCCAATTGTGATGAAGACAGACCATGCTGTGATTACATTGTTCCCTTATTTTGACACTGTGGTGATTGACTATTGTAATTGCGTTACCGTAGGGTGCAATTCTCACAACATTATGGGCGACAACGCTTGGATCAACAATGACTACTAAGGGTACAGAACAGACCATGCCACCCATTGTCTGTATTTATTTGTTGTGATTAATTGATGTCAATCTCTATGTCAGTCTGTCTGTCTGTCTGCCTGTCTGTCATCACACCATCACAAACAATCCCATTGTGCTTCACTCTCGTTCACATTCTAAAACAAACCAGCTAGCACTAATGTTTGAAAGTAATAAATAATCTGTAATATTAAAACATAAAATGCAGCGCTTAAAAATCTTCCCCTTACTACTCCTTGTTACGTAGTGACGGAACGGCTCTCTGACTACTATTGCAATGGGTACGTCCATGCGTGTCAATAGAGTGTTGAAATTCAGTATTTTATTTCAGGGAGCCATTCTGACTACAGTTTTTGCACGGAGAATATCAGGGACGTCTGGGTTACTTGGTATGTCGTTTGACACTTGAGAAAGGACCCAAATGTTCAAAACAACTATACGCTCAAGATCACAAATGATCACCACAATAATATAAGTAAAATATATGCTGCGAATAATGAATAAATATCCATTGCACATAAATCGTTGGGATCTAAATCATCTATTCATGGCTGTGATAAATTGATAACATATCAGAGCTTACTTTTCCCAACTTTTGGGGTGGTACTATTTTGTTGTTCTGTATCTAGTGTCTTTCCTTTTAGCTGCGGCTGCAAAGGACAAAGCTTCAAACAGCTCTAATGACAAAAAAACGGTTTGTTTCCATACCATTCACTATAATCTACAACATGATATTATTAGATTGTGTGGTTGTGATTGTTTCATCCAAATGCTATATTTGTAGTTGTCAAACGAGGAGAGTGCTACCCCACAAGAAGATGAAGAGCAAAAAGGTATCATCCAATTAAGAGTCACTCTCTATAGTGTAATTGGAAACGAATGCTGCCCCCTGATGATTAGTTTTGTTGATGTTGTCGTTTGCATTGTAGCAGCCAAAGAGCAGGAAATCATCAGGATCACGCAGCGGCTGATTGCATGCATCACGATGGGCGATTATGAAACATACACGTGAGTCAGTCAATCAACTGTTTACCGGCTCACCATTGGTTGGGCTACCAGCAATCGGGTGACTTGATTATCACGTTTTACATCTTTTTATAGAAAACTTGTGGATGAAAGGGTCACATGTTTTGAACCTGTTGCCAAGGGTAACTTGGTTGAAGGTCTAGATTTTCACAAATTCTATTTTGACTATTGTAAGTAACGTTAGATTGCAGTGAGCATTCGCTTGTCTTTACTCGACCTGATCGTAACTGTGTTTGGTGTGTTTGTTTGCAGTGCTCTCGAAACGGACAACGCCGGTGAACACAACTATCCTGTCCCCACATGTGGTTCTTCTGTCTGAAGATTCGGCATGCATCAGCTATGTTAGATTGACGCAAACTATCAAAAGGTGAAGTTGTCGTCATACTATTTTCATGGCATTGAAATTGAATGAAAGCGTGTCTGTTGTACTGGTGTATGATAGCCAATGCATCTTATTTCCATTTGATTTCATTTTTGCAGTGATGGAGAACCTCTAACCCGCCAGCACGAAGAAACACGAGTCTGGCAGAAGAGAAATTCAACTTGGATCTGTGTTCATTATCACCGTAGCAACAATTCGAGTGCAGGAGGATTAAACGGCTGACCCGTTGACATCTTCATAGCAACTGCAACAAGGACATTTTCGTACTCTGTATTTTTAATTTCAATGGCTGACGCAGTTAGCCACATTGTATTTATATGAACCACCTGTTATTGTTAGGCGAGATAGTCAATAAATTTATCTATTTATCTGCCTGAATTCAATTATGTAAATCACGTCGTGGCTGCAGCAACATTATTCATAGCTTTTTTCTCACAATTAAATGTCTTTACCTTACATGCAGCGTCAGTATTCTAATGTTTATTGATTGATCTACAATTTCAGTTTTTTCCTTCGTTGTTTACATTTCTTGGAAAAAAATTCTTGGCAGTGTGTGTGGTGTTGAAATAATACAAAGTAAAAAGTATCTTCAACATCAAGGTCCAATTTTAACTGTTCTTGGTAATTTAATAATCAATGGTTTAGTATTGCCGTTTAATACCATGAAGAGAACTGTGTCCATACGTTTGTGTTTCGATTTCGGCAATTTTCATTCCATAAAAAGACTGATAAAGCAACTCGAAATAGTTTTCCATTTGGCCGATCGATCAACCATTGCCATGATGTCTGTTGATCATTATCGGCTACAATGTTAATTTTTTTCATTTTCTGAACCATCGTTGCGCGGGCCCAAATCAACTGTGAAAGCATCAATCATAAATGCATTAGCTGAATATGATAGGATACGTAACTTTACTTTCAAACAGGATACAAATACAGATCAAAATCAAGAGTTCCTTATCGCTGAGATGTTTATTTAACAGATGGTTGGCAATAGTTGCCATTCTGTTCTATCATCAAATACAAGAGAGACAGTATCTTCACCAGTGATGTTTTTCCTAGCCTGTGCGCAGACCTAAATTGTTTCTCCCGTGATAGTAAGGTCTGCGCAACGGAGCGCATTTTCTTGTTCTAGCAGGAAGTGTCGAGAACACAGTTGAGAGCCACTCATTTTGTTGTATCAACCAATCATCATCTGGTACAAGAAATCTTGTACTCGCTTTTGATTGGTCATCGAGTTTTCCTTT
>JANVCG010027675.1:0-26235 GCA_025505365.1 Haliclystus inabai | reverse complement strand
CCTATTGTTCTTTAATGACCTTAGCCTATTGTTCTCGAGTTAGCCTATTGTCCCAGAACTCTCAATATATATCTACTCCTGCTCATGCTAGTTGTAATTTACAATACAGACTCATCCAGAAATATTAAAGATACCCGTCATAATTTGCAATTTACGAGGCTATGATGCCCACCATATCATGGGTTCTGTGACAGAGTGACATGGAAAGATAATTGAATGCATTCCACACGATATGGAGAAATACATAATGTTTAAAATCGGCAGTGCTACTTTTCACGACTCGATACAGTTCATGCCATCGAGTCTGAGTTTTCTAGTGGACAGTGGCGTACGAAAGCAACGCTAATAACAGCTATTTTGGCAAAACGTGCAAAAACCTGAGAGAACAGAAGAAAAGTGAATCTGGTCACCAGTCCTAATAGCTTGAAAAAGCTGGTGTGTAAACCGACCTTTAAATCTTTTCGAATCTTCCATGAAAACTTGTGCGCCGTGGAAAGAGCTCAACTAGAGTTGTTTTTGAAGAGACCATATTATGTGGGATTCTGCATCCTAGACTTGAGTAAGCTATTGATGTACAACTTTCATTATAATTACGTCAAGAATAAATATCCAGGATCAGCATCTAAATTGTTGTGCACAGACATGGATTCTCTGGTCTATATCATTCAAACGGATGATTTTTATTTGGATATGGCAAAGGATCATACCAAATTTGATTTTAGTGGCTATCCGTACGATCACCCGTGCTCAACTGAGATCAAAAAGGTTATTAGAAAGTTTAAGGACGAGCTTGATGGAAAGCCCATGTTCGAGTTTTGACGGGTTGAGAGCAAAACTTAATGCTTTTAATTTTGAGAGAAAAGAAGGTAAAAAGGCCAAACTCCTACCAGCATCAATATCAGCTCTGATCTGTCTCATAAATCTATTTAAAATAGTCTGGACTATAATCGCATATCTGTAGAAGAGGTAGATGATGCAATTAAAATACTTGATTCATCATTATTGGAAGAAGCTGACAAGCAAATTACTGCATTTGAAGAGTAAATATTTTTGGACAAGCTACCAGGGGATTTCACCTATAAAGTTGATTCATCCAAAGCTTTTAAGGCTGAAGTTTGAACTAAAATCAAACATATTGAAACAATATATCGAGCCATTTATCAAAGGATATCAATTGCTCAGTAAAGAAACATTGAGGATAAGTAAGACAAGTGGAAAAATATTCTAACCTTCGTTTATTATTTCTATCACGATACACGAACTACTAACAGTAAATGGAAAAAAGACAATAATAGATTAAAAAAATACAAACTGCCCTTTCAAACTTACTTTAAAAATACCCATCAATGTTCGGAGAAAAATTTATTCTTTGGATTCAACAATTATAATTGATAATTGTCACAACCATAGTGTTTCATCATTGAAAGCCTTGTCATACAGAGACGCAAGCAAAGACAGCATGAAACGAATGTATGATTTATTCCAGAAAAAATGCATTACCTCGTTGGCGTACTGCAAGTTCAAGCCTGAACTAAAGGGCAAATTGTGAATCAAATCTTGATTTTGAGCTAAACATTGGTGACAGACAATTTATGCCACGCATATCAGATTTCAAAAACGCCTTTAAGCTACTTAATAGTGTGATGTATGGTGCACGCAATGGAGAATTATAATTTCAGAAACTCCAGGAAAAAGCATCTAAATACAATGAAGAACATGGTCATGAAAATGGGAACATGCTGATATCAGTCAAAAACGATGACGCATCACCTTTTGTTCGCTTAATTGTTGTCATTGTGCCTACCCTAATGGCCCGTGTCCATAAACATTTACAGTAATAAGGAGAATTGGTGAGGGTAGATAGTACTTCCGATTTGGATAAACGCAACTACAGATTTGTCATGCTCTGTACCCATTGCAGGTGGATTGCCACTACAGCTGTCACTTTCAGTGTTATGGCTGACGTCATGGATAAAAAATCTGGCATCCGCAACGTTAAAACGTATTCTGCAATTCAAACTGTCAAGTACCATCTTGATGCTTTTAGCTGTACTTCATCAACTGCAAATTCATACAGCTATTTCACAGAGAAGATCGATTAACACATCCTATATTAACAAACGTTGTCACTTCCCACAGAAAAGCCAAGAGCAAGTATTTATTTGTAAGAGAGGAAAATGTAGCATCCACTCTCAAAACTCAAGGTGTAAAACCACAAATTTAGGGGTGTGAGATCAAAATTTTAGTGGTGTGAATGGCGTTTACAAGTTATTTTGCGAATTCTGCTAATCTATCTACGTTAACACCCCCTTTTGGGGCTTAACGATTATTCCTGTAGGAGCCTCGTTGAATTTGGCACTTCGTATACGGAAGAAAGAAAATGGCGATTACATTGTGAAAATCATCCTGCAGTTAGCTCTCTATGCTTAACTGACACATTTTGATGAATTTTACTCTGATTTTGAAGTTGATATTAACAACAGTACTGAACAGACATGTACTCCTCTCTCCTTTCCTGAACTCCTATCCTCTGCCGCTACTAATGCCAATGAGAATGATAATTTCCGTTCAATTCAACCATCTCCGTTATCTGAATTACAAACGCAAGCAAATCATCCAACAACCACTCTTGGAAGTTCAAGTGCATGGAACCAGTCACATCAAACGCAACCTTCTGTGGCTGATATGATGAACCAGTCAATTGAATTGATTAGAAACCACCTTTGCAATCTACACGATAAGTTTATGGCAGGTACAAGCAAAATTAAACTGAATTCCTGGGTATCACGACAAATTGTGGGTATTCTGGAAACTGACATGCTCCAGTTAGTTGGCAACTCAATGTAAGGGTATTTTAGAATTATTCTAATTTCATAATTTCAATCATTGTAATATTATTAAGTGTATTATTTTATAGTAATAATATCTTATATTATTTTAATATTAAGTAATAATAATATTATTACTTTTTAAAATTACTTATTTTAAGAAGGCCAACACCAGAACAATATACCAAAGTCTATGAGGCTCTTATTTGCAAACATCTGTTTCCAGCTGATGATTGAAAAACATCAAAAGGTATGTAAGCTTTTCAGCTGGATATATCCGATTGGTGCCAGATGGTAGGATGATATGAAAAACTTACATAACCAAATAATATGTTTCCTTGATATCACTTTATGGAAACAAAAACTCAAGAATAAATTCAAATACATGCGCCGTACCACAAAAGATGTCACAGAAGAATTGCTAGAAAGTAGAAGGCTGTATGGAAAGTCTAAAGGGATCAAGAGAAATGAATTTAGTGTAAATCTTGAAGTGACTCAAAAAAAAAAACGCCGTGAATCTACAGTAAGTATGCAGCTTATCACTTTCTTTCTATATCGTTTTTACTATGTTTAACCTTTTGCACTATTTCATAAGGATGGTCAAGGAGCCTTTCAAACATCAGACTTGGAGGAAGAGATTGCTGTTTTCATGAAAAAAATGAATGCTGAATGTGCCTTAAATGACTGTAATCAAATAGTATTAGCAGATTTAATGAAGCCAAGCATAAGTATACATCTGGAGAGGGCTGCAAGACCCTTAACTAATCTTGTTTTGAGTACCAACTATGGCCTCTTTTCCAATTCCATCATCTCGTAAGGAGCTGTTCACAAGATATCCTCTTCCTGAGCTACATGCTACCTATCAAATACATCATATTGATTCAATGAAAATTTCTCAACTTGCGTTGTTTCTGTATTCAAGGTTCAAAAAGAATTCTTGGATATGTTACTATCTCAAATATTTTGGCAGAACCTCAAGAATGCACTAGATGAGCTACTTGTTTATCTAGGTTCCAAAATTCCATCATAGTTTGCCAGAAACAAAAAAGTTAACGAGATTGTTTCTTCCTACAAATCAAGTCAGTGAATTGTCTTGAAATCCCTTTGAATTGAGCCACCTGTCAACAGTGGCCATCAAACTTATTTCCCGCACTATTTCAGGTTTTCCAGACCTGAAAGCTGCCAAAAATCCAAGGTGTAAAAAATGCGTGTCTATTTGTATAAATAGCAATTTCTATCCCACAATATTCTTTTACAGAAAATATGAAAGTTGGTTACATGACCTTACCACTGTGCTTTAAAGAATGTGAGGATCACATGTATTGTAAAGAAGAAGCATTCACCAGTGATCTGGGAAGTTGTTTTCCAGTTTCTAAAGTAGTAATTGTGCTAAAGTTGAAGTATATGTTGTAACAATTCTATAAGTCGGCAGTTGCTCCGATCCATGTCACTCGTTTATCTGATTATGAATAATTTTTCTCGGTTATTTAAATATTTGTTTTTAAAAATTCGGTCAATACAAAGACACCATAATCCAAGATGTTTAAGTTTGTGACTGCCTACTAATTTCCACAAGTCTACCTTCTATCCATGTTGACATGTTTTTATCTCCGTGTACTGCCATCCCTTGCCTTACAGCCACCTGTCAATCGTGGCCAACATGCTCACATCAAACAGCATCGATTTGATTTGATAACAGCAATAGTTCTACAATCATCTTTGCATTATATACTCAATGCCGAATTCAGATGCAAGAAGACCTGCGCGATTATGCTACAAGCTGGGTAAAAAAGCCAACAAAGGATCTGCTGCTGGTCCCATGGTAGCAAGGCATGATTTGGTACCTTATCAATGGTATTTATCTATCACCACGTGAAGCTTGGATGAATTTCATGACTAGATGTTATATTGTAACTAAGAGAATATCAACTGGAAGCTTGATTTTAATTATTGTTAGTCCATCTTAATTCCTGTTTCACCAAGGCGTTTCCATATATCAACAATTTTACTGTAGGTTTGGAACATGAAGTTGTGAAAATGATGTTTTACTATTACTATTTTGCTAAGCCTTTTGCTAAGCTAAGTTTCAACTTTTCCAACTAGTGTGGATTCTTTCTCTTTTGATTTTCTGTATCATTTCTACTATAAAACTCACTCAGAAAACAAGAGTTAGCTTTACACTGATACTAGAACCAAAAATCCATTTTTATATCTTTCTCGTTGAGATTTGTTCAGTGCAGTCTCAGAGAAATTGATAAGACCGCGGAATAGCAAATAAAAGCGTCTCCCCGCAGTTTGACTTTTTCAATTCATAACTCATCTGCAAATAGTAACCTATAGAGAACTTTTGTACATTTGAGGGAAATGCTTTGTAAGACAGGAATTGTAAATGCATTGTATTGATTCCATAAAATAATAACCTTTATAGTATTGTTCTTAATCACGTGGCAATAATAAATATAGTTTAGTCAATTCTAATCAGATAAAGTAAATAGCCACTCCATATGTAAAACCAAGGATTCAAATCGAATGTTTTAATGATAATTAAAACATGTAATTTTCATAATCTGTTAGCTATTGCTATGCACCAAGGCTTATGTAATTTATCAAATTATATAAATGCATGAATGCTGATAATCAAAGTTTTCATTATCTGCATCTGGTTTTGTAATTGATTCCACTTGAAGGGATGTGGAACCTACGTTTCTGGGGCTGTGAACAATCAACATTGATGTGAACCAGTTGCTTTTGCATTTACACCATCTAGGGTGTGAATGCTTTATCTTCAGGGTATCAGTAAATGACGAGGGCGTGAACTAGTGGGATTTGCATTTACATCATCGGAGGTGTGACTGCATTATCACTGGGTTGTGTTTCTGTTGCAAATGCCTTCACACCTCAAATGGTGTCAATCTACATCCTAAATTCTGTGCTTTTACACCTTCATTTCTCAGAGTGCTGAGAGAAAAGAGAGACAGGTTATAGATATACCATCTGATTCTGAATCCTCAACTACGGGTAAAGATTTGCACCTTGAATCTGCAGAGACAGAGAAGCGGGCTTGAAAAGAATTCATGCATCATTCAAACAATGCAGCCACATCACCACCAAAACGACGTCAAAGAAATACAATAACAGAAAGGGAAGCACCTCGGCTTGAGGTTGAATGAAACTCCACCAGTCAAAAAAACTGAAGCTCAATTAAGAAAAATTAACTTCTTCAAGAAATAGTTACTTAGATTTTGCTGTTGCTGTTTATACGTATAAATCAATGATATTCAGACAGATCTAATTTTATCAATATTCACATTTACGTCTTGACAATCGTCAAACTTGCTAATAAATGGTTTATCAAACCTTTTCATATTTCTCGACTATTAGCTATTAGACTATTGCAATTTGAATTACATTCTTCCTTTTTTTCGTTGCTATCTTCTTATTATGCTGTTCTTGACACTGTTACCCAAAATGCAAAGTATGAAAGCTTTTGCAAGTTGATAAAACTCAAAGAAATTGGCTAAAATACCACATTCATTTAAATAGAATTTACATCTTTGAATTCACCTCACAGCAGCATTCAATTTCAAAAATTTTACCGGAGGAGCATTTTCCCGCACCCCCTAGAGAGAGGGAGTCTTGGGCACCTAGAGCGTCCAGTCAAAAATAGTTTCAGCCTAAACTATTTTATCCCGGAATTAGTGAGAATAATAATAATAAATAATAATAATATCACGGATGATAATTATTAGTGTATGGTTTGCAACACATACAGTAAAAGTGCTCAATCCAGTAAACTGGAGAGCGGAGTATAAGTATAACTCAAAAATGAGGCAAGGCCTTTCGTGTAACTCAGAGCTTCATGCTTTCGCAATCATCAGACACTGAGTGTCACATCAGTGTCTGATGATTGCGAAAGCATGAAACTCTGAGTTACACGAAAGGCCTTGCCTCATTTTTGAGTTATACTTATCCCGGAATTATGTATGAACATTAGGGAAAAGGAAGTCTTGTTTGAATGATTATGATCTACATTAAATGTGGATCAGAATAACACAGATCGTAACACAAATCTACAGCACACATCATTGAATCAAATTTGGCAAAAGAAATAGTCTTACATTGTTTATCAAGCAAAGGTTGGACAACAGTGTTTATTACCTGTGCATTCACTGCCATTAGCTCTGTTAGAGGCTGTCGCAATGGGACAAGTAAGCAATTCTTACCACGATTCAAGAAGGCCATGATATCAGTAATAACCTTTGAGAGCAAAACGACAATTGCCATAACGTATGAATAGTACAAAAAAATAGATTCATACAGAAGTTGATTGGATCTATTTGCCTTGACTTATTACAAGTAGTGGCATTGTGAGACTTGCATGGTTCTAAAGTTTCCAATACCAAAAGTACAATTGGGAGGGAGAACAATTAAGCAAATATTTATCAAACGTCTTCATGCTTGAAAAAGAATCCTACTGTCCAGGTGTCTCTGTTGATAAGGAAAGAAGCCCCAAATAGAGAGATGTGTCATTGGTGTGGTTACCTGATTTACTTCCACAGATGATGATGTTACAGTGATTTCATTTTCTTGTATTAATTCGATTGCACATTGTAAATGATTATGAGCATCTTGAAGCTGTAATTTAAAGAAAAATATGGAACGTTTGATAAAATATTTTGCCCTGCAGGATTTCGGTATTTTTTCCCTCTAAATTATCTTAACTTTTGAAGTTGACATTAAGTTTGAAATTCGCCTTTCAAGGACTCTCTAATTAAGAATTGAATGGAATGCTTGATTTCATGTTTATCACAATTCCCACTCATGCCTTGGTTGTCAGTCTCATAATCTCCATTTAATTGAATCCGAGAAATATGGTTGGTTTCTTCATGATAAAAGCGTATAGCAACAAGACATTGCCTGGATCAAAGATTCTCTTTGTACCTGTTGCAGTTTCCATGGGCACTGTTCGAAGATAAATGTACCAATCACACCATTTACTACTTTAGGAATCTTGAATTTCAGATCCTGAAAGATAACAATTCGACGATGATATAGAAGGTGTGATTACCAGTATCAATGGGTGCAAGTGTGTTGCTTTTTTATAGCAATTTTCACTAGTGCATTAATATAATAGAAACCATAAGAGACAAAAGTCCAATTATAGACATAATGCATACTGTCATACGGTGTAGAGGGGGGAGGTAAGGGAGTACAGTAGAAGCTTTGTTTTGCTGATTTACTTTTTTAATTGATCATTTTATCAAGACCAGGTAGGCATTCAGCTTTTTTGAAGTTCACATTCATGTAATATAACACTAAGGTAGTATAGTTTTTTTATATGGTCGGATGCTTTTCCTGACGCTAACCAATAGTGCTTTCATCAGGGATTGAACCAAAGATCCAACTGATCCAGATCGAATTCCCTGATCGCTACACCACGGCAAGACTTCTGAAAAATTCAAACACTAGCTTTAAGGACCTGGATTGATGTGAATAAATGAAGAGAGATATGTTTAGCTCATCTATGCAAACATTTGCTTAAGCCCACTTGCAGCCTCGAAAATGGAGATGATTGTGTCAACAACAACAAAGAATAGATGGAGACCAAGAGATGATTGATGATTTAAAAATGAAACAATGATTTAAACTCACCCCCTTGACAACGCTAACACCAGCAATACTAATAAGACCTTTGACAGAATCAGAGCTATGGCATAAAAGAAGACAACAAATTGAAGCAGATAAAGGAATAAAAACATGACTACATTATGAAATACAATAATTAATAAAGGTTTTGCAGCATAAACAATAAACATGAGGTACGGATAGTTGACAAATGGGTACATGTTTTTCATACATATTCAACTGGAATAAGCCTCTGAATATTAACAAATATTAAACATGAATGTTGCCACTTCTATAAGCAAAATAAATGAAAGTTATATGTTGAATGTTATTAATCCCAAATTGACTTGGAATCACACAGATTGAGCAAACACAAGAAAATTAGATAGAAAAACATTTAGAAAACAACTTACTTTGGCAATGATAATAGAAAATTATCAGTCTTGTACACTGATTTTGATGGAGAACCACCTGTTAAGAAATAAAGAAAGAGTTAAAAATCATATTTTGATAGACTAATTGGTATTTAAAAATGACATACTGGTACCTTCTATCTTGAACTTTTGAATACATATCTAGAAAATTTTAAATTTAACAATCACTTTATGAAGAAATAAAGACCAATTACATATTAAATCAACATTTGAAATGCAACAATTCTGATCTTTTATCACCTTGAAGTTTCTAAAAATGATTTTGATAAATGATAACTGCCCCTCTATATCATTTATATATTGTAATTGTATAGCAGAACAAGAAGTAAAGTATTTTTTTATTATTGATTGTTAAATTTGTTACCAGCCTATTGCACCCATATCTCATTGTCCCCTTTGCCAGTGGTAGTGCAACTCGGCGTCAGGTTTTAGCTTGTCATTGAGGTTGAAATCATTCATCATAATCATCATTTATGTAGACGAAAAGTAACTCAATTAAACACCCATCTAGCAAGCCAATATAAAACGTCTTCTTCTACTTCTTGCCCTCACTACTCAGTAAATACCTACTAAATTGTTAGCGTGAGTATTTTGAGGATTTAGCGACGAGTTCTGTTGATGACCTATACAATAACACGATCATAATAGATTGTATAGTTCCCGTGACTGCTAGCTGTAGCTGCTGACAGCTTTGCGGGCTATTACGTGTAATGGGCTGCATTCAAAATTTAATTCTCTTATGAGAACAATGGGTAAATCAACAGTGACGATTATCGAAATGAAATTGAAAATCCATGCGTAGAGCTAAAGCTTGTTCTTGTGATAATTTTTGGATGATTTTGCATTCAACTTGATTTCACATTATTTTTTATTATTTTTATTTTCATTTTGTATTCAATTTGATTTGATTTGATTTCGTTTCATTTCATTTTACTTTGCTATGAGAATAATGGGCCACCGTACCAAGTAAGTGAATCAGCAAAGAACTGATGCTCTGCTGCTATAGAAGCAATTAGATAACTTTGAGGATTCTACTTTCTCCGTTTTGGTAATAGTAGCCATAACTCTCTTTGCCAGTAATTTAGCTGTAAAATTCGTCTTGCATTGGTAAGACCCACTTACTGTAGTCTTGAGCATCAATCTGCTTGGAGCATCATTTGGTGATGAATTGAGTTAATCATTGCCAACAAATTGTTTTGACTGCAATACATTGTACCATAGGGAACTAATGAAATTGTTCATCACATTTAGAAACAATTATAATGCATAAACATCTGAAAAATGCATACATCCAAAGCAAGAAATTACTCTTGAACACTTGAAACCTGATTCGAACGGATACACTATAATTTATTTTTTGTTACAGTAGTAATAATCTATTATGACAGTTCAATGTTTATTTTTTGTTAGTAATAATTGAAGTAAAGTCAGTTTAAAGATAATGACCTTAATATTTCTTACCTTGACAATGTCTTCTAATTGTTTAAACACACAAGGAACTTCTTCATCCAGAAGCCATTGGTATTCAAGACGCTGAAAAGAAATAATGACACAATTATTTTAAACTATAATCCCATGATATAATTAGTAAGTGTTTCTCAAAAAATAATGCAAATAAAGCTAAAAAAAGATATGAAAAACTGAGAGGAGCAAAGTTGGCAGTTCAAAAACATTACAACAAATTAATTATTCTTATAAAATACATTCCACAATATTCTTATCTATTCTATGCAACATAAATCATGAGAGTTTCATTTGAAGCCAATATTTGTTATGAGTGAGTGCTTTTTTATAACAATTCTGGATGCTGTTAAAAAGCTATAGCAAATTTGCAACCTATTTTTGATGGTATAATTCTCTTGACTGGAAACTATGAACAAAATGGCATGGATCGAGACAATTCAATATACTTCCAGCCAAATGGCAACAAACAATTTATTTTGAGAACGAAAATTGTAAAATCATGTAATCAAACCAAAAGGCAAAAAAGCTGATAAAAGCATAATAAATGAAAGTGAGTGTGCTTGAAATGATTGAATCAAGCAAAACATGCGCATGTTTGATATATATACATATACATTGACACACAAAAAATTACTTCCTTGAAGAGGATAAGTCAAAAGTCAAACATTCCAGCGTAACAGAGCAAAAAAAAAGAAAGCGCAAAAGCAAACAAAAGAGCGCTTACGCCAGCAAGAAACACTACACTCTTGGACTTGCAGCTGAAACTGAACAGTAACTTTTTTATAATCATAATTTTGAATCCAAATATATGATTTTTAAACGTGGAACAAATAAAATTGTTTGATATATATCTGAATGGTGCAAGAATTGAAAGATGTGGGTCAGATAGTGCGACTAAATCTATCAAATTCTTAGGAATTATGATAGATGATAAGTTGAATTGGATAAGTCATATTTCATATGTCTCTTTAAAAATTCGAAAGAACATCTCCACTTTGATTAGATTGCATAAATTTCTTTCTCAATCTCATACATTATTAATATATTCTTCTCTCATCAAACCACATCTTGACTATGAGATTGTTGTCTGGGTGGTAGCATCCACATTGGTCCTCTGATAAATTACAAATAAAATGGGTCCGAATTGTGATGCAAGCAAAGCGTTCTGCTCACACCGAACCTTGATTAAAGAAACTGAGCATTTTCAGACTCCATGATCTTTACTTACATAAAATACTTGTTTTCCTACAAAAAGTAAAAATAGAAAAGTGTCCACCAATAATGACAGAAATTTTTCACTGAAAGTAGAGAGAGCATCATCGCAAAAGCAATGTATTTTTAATTCTCTTTGCCAGAACTTCTCATTTATAGTTATTACCACCTTATTTATAATATACCATCAGTACGGAATAACTCATTTCCTAAAATTATTGAATTGAATGCCAACACAAAACGTTTTTCAGTAGATATCAAGTCTTATTTAATTGATCACTATTATAGCCTATGTACCCTCAAAAACTGCAATGTATGTCCATCCACATCTAATTAATTCTGATTCTTTACTACTTTTCGAATATTATTCTCCAGTCTTTCATTTAATAAACTTTAGTTATGTATAATTATTAGTTAATAACTGTTTTATCATTTTTAATTGCTATTTTTCCAATAATATTAATAACAGTATAGCTCAAATTCAACTTACTGATTCAATCTATAATCAATATCTTACAACATAATAATCTAATAAGCTATCATGTAAATCCTAACTTGCGAAATTGTGCTAGCTGGTGCTGGTGCTAGTTAGCAATCTGCACATAAAACTTATCCCGAAACCCTGACTTACACATTTAAATAATAGTAATTTAGTTGATATTACTGTACTTGTTTCAACTTCATTTTTGTTAGGATGTGAGTTCACCGATGATCTTCTCAAGTTCGTTTTTATATATCTGTTGATGACTGTCGTGACTCAGCTTTAAAGTCAGATGTGTCAATAACAATTTTATTGTGTGGTATTGACTGTTTACCTCATTTTTAAATCGGATATTTTTCCATTTAGTTGGGGTGTTTCTGAATAGTTTTGTTGTCTATTATCTCACCTCCACGTGATCCACATGCACATTCTTGTCTGTAGGGACTGTAGGAGGGGGGACAAGGTTCATAATTGTGACCAATCTTATGTTTAAAGTGCCTATGACATGAAAAATCAGCCTCCAGTTTTTCACATAATGTTATTCTGCATGTTCAACTTCTCGTTAATTTCGAGAGAAAAAATCTGGAAATAAAATTTCAAGTTCTGTTTTTTGTACCACAAGCATGTTGGCTTCTTGGTCAAATTTTAGGAAAAGCGCCTGGACACTAATTTAGAGGCTATGAGGTTAAGGTTTGCAAAACGTTTTCTTTTCACTCTTACGACAAAGGCGACCGCGTGAACAACAACACGTTCAATCTTTCAAATAACTTCCGATCATGTCAGCATCTAATTCATCTTACAATACCTCAGACACTTACTGCACTTCATCTAGGGGAGAAGAAGATTTTTTGTTCAATTCAGGAACAAAACTGCACAAAAACCAGCCACCAGCAAGAGAGCGAGCAGTTGATTCTACTTGCAGTTCAACTTGTGCTGACCCAGACAATATGGCTCCCGAGACACTAGTGAGTGGATTCAAGGGAAAAGAGCCTCTTAATGCCTGGTATGTTATTACAATGCTATGAATTTGTTTTAACCTTTGTTTTAATCTTTGTAAACTCTGTGTTCATTTATGACACCACCATTAAGCCGACCTTAGCTATAGTGCACTTTTGACAGCAGTGTGATTTATTTTCATGTGACTATATCAAACATTTTGATGTTCTGTGCAGGTGTAAATGTGGCTGTTGCAGAACGGAAAACAGATTCTGCTCAGAAGTTATGCCAGCTGCTGGCAAACTGATGTTTGATGGGATTCCTGGAAGGAAACCTTGCACATATTACTTCGCATCAAGATTACGATGCACTAACGAACACAAAAGTGTTAGAAACAGTGGCCCCTCTACTGATTACGTAACATGGCTAGATGCGTAAAACGACTGAGTAGGATTCCAAAGTTGACGAGATCACTTTTTCTGAAAGTAACTTCCATTCTTGTGGATACCATTGATTACATGGAATAGAGAAAGCTGATTTATGCCTCAATTGTCTTGCTAACAAGTAGGTATATTGTCAGAGTTTATATGCAACAGAATATAAATTTTTGATTATTAACTATAGAAATGGCATTAAAAAGTGTACCTTCCTCTCCTCAGCTACTTGACTGTTGATGTTGTCTCCCATCTTAAAGATGAACTATTTGATGTGATTGGCTCCAAAGAAAAAGATGTCGACGAACTGTGGTGTATCCAAGATAGTAATATGAAGGAGGTCCTTAACGACCATGATCACCTGGTCATCGGAGTGAATAAACCTTGAAAAACTGTCTCCTTTTTAATGATTCGAAGTTTACCTGCCAGATTGCAAGAGACTGGAGCATCACAATCAACGACATGACTGATCACCCAGAAGCTTTGGAAGGTATGGCTGGAAATCCTCTTTGGAGCCAGATGGAAACCCAGTTGGTACAGCTACAGGAAAGGTTCCTATTGCATGTCATTTCTAGACTGCTATAGCCTTATAACCTGAGAGATATGTGTCAGATAGCTCCAAAAATGTTTTCTCAAAGTCAAGCAAGCGCCATTTGACAACTTACTCTGTAGAAGCATGGTATTGGAATTGCAAGCATGATATTTTATCTACCCTCTATCTGTATTTTGCAGAATATGTTTGTCACATCTACATTTCTATAAAGAATAGAGTGAGTGCTGCCAAACAAACAGTATTTTACAGTGAAGCATTTCACAAAACGACCAGAAGAAGCAAAACAAAAAAGAGGAAATCTGGGGACCAATCAAAGAAAGCTCCCTACAAAATTCAAGAGAGTCTTGGAACAAGAAAAGTAAAAAGAAATTTCACTCTTATTTTGATAAAAGTGGGAAAATTTTTCAACTTTTGTTAGATTAGATTTCTATCGCTAGTGCAGATGCAAAGAAAAATTTAAAGGCAAACATTTACAAGTATAGTCTGACTAATATTGAAAAAATGTTGCTAAGGACTTCATGAAATGCAATGAAATTATAGATGTAATCGAAAATCAATTTCTGCATTTCCAATTTTGATTCGTAGTTACAAGTTTTGGTAAATAAAACATTTTCTATTTCTTTCAGTATCGAAAGTTGGTTTACCAATTGAAGCTGACTCAGCATTGAAGATAGACAGTGATTCTGGTGATTAAGGTAAGTTACTTATTGACACATTATGTATATGTACACATCTTGTAATTATAATTGAGCTACAAAGGTTTCGGGGGAGTTGTACCTAATCCTGTTCTAAATTCTCATTTTCTTCAGTATCGAAAGTTGGTTTACCAATTGAAGCAGAGAAATTTGCAATGAAGAAAGCTCATAAATGTGTGTGGAAAATTTGGTGCCATATCACTTGTATAATGTCAATAGCATACACAACCACAGTTGTTAGTTTAAGATGCAGAGTCAATGTTGTGCACGTCTTAAAATCGATTAGTGATCCTGGACTCTCAATGTGAACTAATTTTGGTCTTCCCTTATGCGAAGATTATATATACACCACATAATGACTTGTTCCTGGAAAAAAAAGCATTTCAAAATTCTAAATCAAAGAAAGGACTACTTGGTGACACGCACATGACTGCAGCAATGAAAATTCTCAGTAAAAAAACATCAAGATATTGGTGGGCTACATAACGTAACACTATCGGAATGTCTAAAATTGAAGACAACAATGTGGATAAACCTTATATCCAGATTCTCCACGACCCAATGAGAGAACACTGGGTCTGCATTGTCTGGCAACCAAATTCAAGAATTATATGTTGATATGATTTGAAAAAAGGATTGATGCCTTGAAGATTGGAGCTGGACACTGCAGCAATTGATAGGTCAAAGCAACGCTGCATCACTGTTTTAGTACAAGACTGTCAGCAGCTAGGGAAAGATAATTATGACTGCAGTTCATACGCAATTGTACTTGCAACTGAGGCATGCAAACAGGAGTCATTTAAAATTGACGAGAGGCATTTTCACAATGTGTCCCTACTAAGAAGCCACTTGGCTACATGTTTGAAAAACAGACATATGGAAATATTTCCAAACTGGAACTGCAATTGCAGTTGATAAACAATTACAATGGCGACATTATATTAAAATTTACTGCAAATGCCGCCTCACTGAGGAGTATGATACTGCCATGATACAGTGCACTTGCTGCTACTAATGGTTCCACAACAATTGTCAGGCTCGGTATATTAACGTAAAAAAGCTTAGAAAAGGATGTGCTCTACTTGCTTTAATGAAATGCAGCAAGCAAGGGAAAGATAATTATGACTGCAGTTCATACGCAATTGTACTTGCAACTGAGGCATGCAAACAGGAGTCATTTAAAATTGACGAGAGGCATTTTCACAATGTGTCCCTACTAAGAAGCCACTTGGCTACATGTTTGAAAAACAGACATATGGAAATATTTCCAAACTGGAACTGCAATTGCAGTTGATAAACAATTACAATGGCGACATTATATTAAAATTTACTGCAAATGCCGCCTCACTGAGGAGTATGATACTGCCATGATACAGTGCACTTGCTGCTACTAATGGTTCCACAACAATTGTCAGGCTCTGTATATTAACGTAAAAAAGCTTAGAAAAGGATGTGCTCTACTTGCTTTAATGAAATTTGGCCTAACCATAACACACATACAAATGATGGTGTTATTCATCTTCATGGATCAACCAATCAAGTAAATCAAGGTCTTGAGTTTTAATAAAAGTAATAATAATGATGGTTTACATTGAATATCTTTATATAAGAACTATAACAATTTTGTGCTACATTTCAAGATTCTAGCCTATATTATTATTTGTACAGTTTACCTTGAATGCTGTTTTATCAATAGATATCTGATGCATTAAATTATGTTTAATACACAATGAGAATGCCTCTGGATCGGCTCTAATAATTGAGTTGTTTCAGACGGTGTTCCAGAGTAGTGCACATGACTATATCTATGCACCTTACATGAATTGTTGGTTAACGCGCCAATCCGATCAAAATGACGGAAACCACAGGTGTATTGTTGATGGCTCCTTCGAATTTTAATCGTCGCTTACAATTGATAAGATCTATTACTGTAAATATTAATCGTAGAAAAATGGTTATGTCTGTTGTTGCTTGTTCTTCTTTTATCTAAGGAGAAGCTACGTAGTATTGGGGTTAATCGCTCGTGCAGGAGATTACCTTGCAACGCTGGTTGGTTTGAGAATGCGTGGAGCTCGTACTCCGATAAAAAGTTAAAAAAAAGTCTCAAAGGAAACATTCTCTTTAATCCTATCAAAAATAAGGTATAAGTTAGAAAGAGAATACATTGTTGACGAGCCAGTTTCTCTTGAGTGTCGTCTTGCACTGTGCCTTTACTGTCTTGGTCTTGGAGATTACTTGTCTACTCTATCAGAAATGCCTGGACTGGGTGTTTCCACAATATCAGGTATAATTGTAGAAGTTTGCGATGCTCTAGTCAGTTATTTATGGAAAGAGCAGGTTGACAATTATTATCCTAAAGACTCAACCATGTTCAAGTCAAAAGATCTTGACATGGAACAGATTTGGCAGTTCCCATATTCCTGGGCAGCCATAGATGGATGCCATATACCAATCGAATGCCCCCCCTAGTGGAGCTCGTGCTTGTAAAGAATTCCACAACTTTAAAGACTTTTATTCAATTGTTTTAATGGGAACGGTTGATACCAAATACTGCTTTGTCTGGGCTAGTTTCGGCTACCCAGGCAATAATCATGATTCTATGATTTTCAAGTCATCCTCCGCCTACAAAGACTGAGTAGTTGTGCAAATAGGAGTGTTATAATCAAAGAAGGCAATCTCAATATAAGACCATTAGTGCTAGGAGATTCAGTTTTTGTTATGGAAAACTGGCTGATTGAACCATACTCCAATGCTGTCCTGAGTCATGCAGAACGCTACTTAAACTATCGTTTGGGGGGTTTGGTCATCTAAAAGGTAGATGGCGCTACTTGATGAAAGAGTGTGAGGGGGGCCTTGCTGGCCTCAAACTGCACTGTATTAGCATGCATTGTGCTGCATATTTTATGCATCAACCTGGGTGATAAAACAACTCCCTGTATGGATTTAACACTGGATCCGTTGACATCTGAATGGAGAGATAGGACTGACAACGAAGACCTTTTTCTAATGCAGGCCACCACTGTCAAAGATAAGCCTACACATCCTGGGCAAAGAATTGGAGTAGAGTTGAAGGAAAAATTATGGAGAGAAAAAGCAACAGGGCTTATATAACACATTTAATTTGTTGGCACATTGGCATTATAGTGAATTTGGTTATAGCTTTATAGATAGTTGCTTCCTAAATATTTGATTCCTATAGTTTTTATTTCATGTATTTGTTTCGATTTCCCTTCTAGCTTTACACATCAGCAAATTTCTTTTCATAAGCTTTTCAATGCATGACCAAGCTCTGTATTAATTTTATTAATGGCTATTTCAAACTGTCAAAAATGAGTTGAGAATTTGAAGCTTGGCAGTTGAAGACTCTCAAGTGTGATTATCTCATGTCCGATCAAATTTCGAAGGTATATTCATTACCGATCCATTCCTCAAAATGTGTAAGCCCTTGCTAAGAAAGATATTGTGTTTGTGTTTAGAATAACTTTTAATTGCGACCTAGTTCTCAAACAGCACTTCAATATCTGTAAATTAATCTTTATTTCAAATGTTTCTAGCCAATATATCTCACCAGGTCTGTTATACGTATGTTGAATTTTTTTACTGATACAGAGCCTTGGTCAATTGTGGTGGTATGTCAGATGTTAGGGTGTCTAATATTTCTACATTTTGTTATCAACTTTGAACTATTATTGTTTTAGATAATCAGCAAATAATTTGAAAGCAATCAACAAATTCTCACTAATTTCATTCAATAGAAAACCAACTTCAACAATAAGAAGCAACTTTTGTCTTTATACAAGGTAAGAAAGTGAGTAATAATGTTGAAAATAAAAGTCAAATATAATTGTGAGATAAAAATGACAGTAAAACAAAATAGCGCAATCAATAATCTGCTAATGTCCTATTTCTCGTGGCTTCATACATTGGGTTCCTTCCCCTTCGGTACTGTGTAGCTTGTGAAAGGTGATAATCTGCTTGGGCTTAGTGCTGATGTGGGTTTGAATCCAAATCATGTCGGATAGGTGGTTGCAACGCATGAGCTAGGGAATTACTGTTATTAGATTGATTTTTCGATTGGGACTCAACAAGCATTTGCATCAGTTGCATTTGGTGTTTCCTCATCTCTTCTGCTTCATCCTTAGCAAACGCCAAAACCTGATCTATTGGGTCGTGTGCAACCAATGCTTTTAAGTTCAAGAATTTCTGAAATTTGAGTTTCTATCGTATTTCTCTTTCTAGATGCTATGCTAACAGGGATAAACTGGCGTCGATGATTGTCTCGGCTGGCTGCTGCGATGGCTTCCTATCCTCCTTCAACTGGTGCTGAATTTACGGGTGAAGATCTTTGTGATGAATTTGCTGGTGGTGATGAACTTGCTGTTGGTGATGAAACTGCTGGTGGTGGCTCAGTGTTTCTAGAAAATCCTGGCTGATCCGATGGATCTACTGCCTGTTCTGGATCGCATGAATCCCTGGTCCTAAGTCCATTTAGCTTTTACTCCCAGTTTTTGTTTTTTTGTTTTCTGTAAATGATTCTACTGGCTGTTCTCCTTCACTAGGGCTTTCTTTAAGACCAACAGGAACTGCATATCTAGAAGATAAAAATATTTAGAAACTTGAATTCAAAGTATGCTGCAAAATATCAATCATATTGTGCCGATAGGTGATATTGCATTTAAAGTTGACAACATTTGCCTTGATTTGTCAATTTAAGATCAGTATTACTATTTTTATTATTCAACTTCATGTGTATTATTAGTTGGAAATAGGCCACATGTTGGTGAGATTTTCAAACCCCCTCCTCCCCTTATTTTTGACGTTTATAAATGTACCCAGAGTCTGATATCCACAATTTCCAAGCAATAATCTAATTAGTCTAGTTGAAACAGGCAATATTGCATTTTCAAATTTTGTTGGTAACATTTGTATTGACAGGAAGTGAGAACATCATTAGGGAAATTTGTGAATATCATTAAAGAAGTACCCCTAGCAATGAGCTTGTATTGCTGCCAAATGTTATAAATGTTGAGGTTCACTAATTATTGCAATCAATATTTTGAAAATGTAATTTGTTGATAGACTTCTGTATTGCCAAAAATTATGAATTCCTTCATTTGTCTTAGACCCTTGAGAAATGATCAGGAGACTAGAGCTGGGCAAAGACTGCGGACATGATTATTTCAAGTAGATTCGAAATAGACTGGGCATCAAATGCAGTTTTGAAGTGTAATATAATCATAATTAATTTCTTACCTTTCCATTGCATTATTTCTAGCGTAGCAAGCATTGCAGTACGCTACAGCATCTCCCTCATGCCATCCAGGGGCATTCTCATTTTCCTCGGCCACTGAGCAGACTACACAAAATGGCTTCTCACAAACATTACACTTGTACTTTGCTACGCACCAGGCCTAAGTTTTTATTATCAACAGTTTTTTTCAGATTTTTCAATCATGCACATGGCTTCTGTTTTGCTGTTAGATTTCCCAATTTTTGATAGGTCTACTGTCACTCATTCCGAATCATTGGCGTTGGCTTTTCATGTTGATTAATTGTGTATTATATGTATTTCATTGAGTAGAGCCTTCAAATTACAATCTTAAAGAGATTAAAGTAATGAGCAAGAAACAGATCGTCCCATGGAAGGGTCGAACGTTAGATTCGCCAAGGCCTATCGAGCAAATTTTCAAGACAGCAAACCTGCAGGCTGTAATTGGCCAATCATTTGTGTGGTTTAAACGATTTATCAAATTGTATGCCGCTCGATAGGTTTAATGGAAAAGATGGTAAACTAAAGCAGATAATAAACAACGGTTAATAAATGAGAGTTAGAATCAAAAATACCTTCAACTTACCAAAACCTCTTCCTCCTTGGCTAAGTTGACCATTACTGTTAATGTTGGATCATGTTTCGTGCTCGGGGAGCTTCAATATTGGTAAATTGATGATGTAAAATACACAGAGTTGGGGGCCTCCCCTTATTCCCAAACTACTTCCCAGATCTTCATGATGGCGCGATTTCTTCAAGAAATACAAACAGCAGATTACTTGTGGCATTACTTTGTGAAGATGACCTCAAAACATACACAAAAGCAGCGATCAATTATTGATCGTGTTTAACTGTGTTTGAATTCTGCCACGTGTTTTTATTTCATACGCACGAATAATAAAGTCTCTTTCTACGGATTATTATTATTATACCAAAACAATGGAGAAGGTTTCATTGTTGCCTCTTCGGTGTGTTGATTTCTTATGTGACGTTTTGTGAAAGCCTATATCCCGTAGCTTCTGGAAGTCTGTTCATCAAACGTTGAAAATCTTGCCTTGGTCATTGGTAATTCATGTTTATTGCAAGAAGCAATGGAAAAGATTTTAATTTTGGTTTTAATTGCATCTATTTCATGTTTTGGTGAGTAGGATATGGCTTATAGCCTATTGATTGCTGCAAAAATCCTGTTCGTGTCCAATCAAAGAACCTGCCTCTACTTATCACGCTTTCCAAACTCTAGTGAACATTTTATATTTCATTAACTTAATTTCACGTTTTAATCATTGCTCCTTTTCTTATAACTCACTGTTGACGTGTTAAATTTGCTTTAGTAAGTTGTTAATTCGAGCTAAACGTAAGTCGTTAGAAGACCATTAGTCAATTGAAAGATGCGTTATTAGAGATCTGTCTTTGTCTATGTCTATGACTTTCTGCTAAGTAGAGATTTCTCGAACAGTCCCCATGGTAACCCTTGACACCTACAATATCAAGAGGGTTGTGGTCCCTGTTTTCTGTTCGTAGCATGTGGTGAAGAATGAGTATTTCGTTTGTCATTTGACAAGACCATTCATGATGTAACAATCCAAGTCGTAGGAATTGTGCAGTCAAATATATAATATATTTATAATTGATGCTAATATTAAAGTATAGGCTAGGGCCTATGTATTTCCAAAAATGATGTTTCATCTGTGGAACTAAATTTCTATCCGTAGGCCTCATGATCTTTACACTATTTTTCAAGTTTTTGTTGGATAGTGGGTGGAACACATGTATTTCAAAATAAGAGAGAACCATGACAGTGTGCATAGGCGTAGGAGGCGGGGGCAGGGGGCAGTAGCTCTCCCAACGCTTTCAAAAAGATTTTTTTCAGGCAATTTTCGGGCAATTCAAGGATTTTTCTATTGTTCAAAGGGAAATTTTGCGGGCAAAAATGTTTCAGCCACCCTAAATGGAAGTGTTCCCCCACGCCTATGACAGTGCGTATACAGGTGCAAATGTATTGGCTTTTTTCTTGTAATTCTCCCAAAGGCATATTGTTGTCAAATTATCTTCCAGGATTTTTGGAGCTTTCAGTTGATTCTAGATCAATTTTACTTTTTTTGAATAACGAATCAGTGCCGGATTAACCAATAGGCGTTGTAGGCGGCCGCCTAAGGCCACAGAGAATAATAGGCCCCAAAAAATTAAAAAAAGGAAAAATAATTTTAAAAATATGAACTGATAAAAATGATATTTCCTTCATTCCTGATTTGAAATCAAGGTATCAAAAAACATGAAGACAGTTGAATCTTTAAAATAGAACTGTTTTGTTATGTTTTCTACTGCAAAATAATTGATTCAATTCAAAGACACATCAAAAGTTTTGAACTATTTACATCGCACGACGTATTTGTTTGTCTGCAGCTATTGTCTTTATGTTTACACATCTTGTCACCTACTTGAAATTTGAGGCTTGAGGAAGTGTTACCCTACTTAGCAGCAACACGCTCACACCTTTAGAAGTAGAAATAGTTAAATTGGCCCACCGGTTGTTAAGTGGCGAAATTGTGATCCGTAATAGAAAATGTTTGATTTCTAATTCTTTGCAACTTATTTGCACTGTTCAAAGCAATATTTTGGGTAACTAACTCGAATGATTGAAATCACAAGAGGATTACAGTCACTTATTCTTTTCATCCAAATTGACAGCAGGATTATTCAAAGGCTCATGTGATGTATCATCATTTGAAAGTTGCCTTGATCAAAGCAAATGAAAAAACACAAACATCCAAATTCAAGTTTTAGCTTTCCAATCAATATAATACCGATCGTCAGCAAAATGGCACTTGGTTTATAACCACAATCACAATTTCATCAAATGAACCCTTCTCTTATGAAGTTACTTTGCTGCAAACCATGTGCAAACGAAGCAGGTCATGTTAAATTTTGTTAACATTAAATACTACTTCCAGGAAAAAATTATAGGCCCCTTTTTAATCCGGCGCCTCAGGCCACTGGAAATATTAATCCGGCACTGTAACGAATCATGAAATATCAGCATTCAAAGATTGAAAATATTGTTTTTTCAAATTAATTTTTTGAAGACCAATACTATTTAATTAAGTGCTCATCTGATGTGCTGATATTTGTTTGCAAAAGTAGAAAAATTCCTCTCTACATCTCGAGTGATGTTGTTTTCTATTTCTGAACAAAAAACTATATTTTCATCCTTTCATTTCCAGTAGGCCTATCTCTAAATATCCAAAGTCAAAAATTAAATGAAAATGATTATTCAGTTACATCAAACATGATAAGGTCATATCTGCCAGTCAATTGTAAAGTGCAATGCATCTCTTGGAATTTTTTGCAAAGAAACAAATCATTGATGCCTTCTTCTAGTCAAAACCCTCATATTTTATTTATTTGTCTTCCACCCACTCGTCAAACTTTGAGACACGAAAAAGCCCAAATCAATCAACTTTGGTGTAAACTTTGACCAGAAAAGCGTTGCAAAGTTCAAAATTGATGTAAGATCATGTGTGGTAGAAAATTGAGCTCTTATCTATACTAGTGAAATATCATTTTTGGTTATACATTCACTTTTGTGATATTCATTGTTTAATGTAGACCCAATGCAATATATGTTGTTGCTTCTTCGATTTCAAGTGCCAAATGTAGAACACCTAAAAAGAAGCAAGTGCCTTTCCCATTAATCAAAATTTTCAAATTTTATACGTTGATAAGATGTAACACAGTATGACCGGCTATTGGTCTCTGTGGATGAGATAAGAAGAAATATCTGATTTTGCATGAAATTGAAAGCCCAAAAATTTTGAGACCTAGAGAGACAAAGGTGTTAAAATTTAGAAATGTTTCTAATGCTACTTTCAGATGGTTAGTGATTAAATATTGGAGACCAGAAGTAAGTATTTTGACGTTGATCAAAGTGCAAGCCTGATTAGACAACTCAATTTTCATTGCCATAGCCTAGCCTATCAATCACCATCAGACTATATTTAGCCTAGTGAATTCTGATGTTGGGATTTTATTTCAGGGTATGCAGAGGAAACACATTATGAAAATAAGGAATCTAAAAATGGGGTTGATGACGTAGATGATAAACCTGTCTTTTCTTTTGGAATGGTGAGTTCTCTAGATGTCAAAATCCAGCTTTGATTGAATCATGTAACTTTTCCAATTATATGATTCAAATGTTCAATGCTTTCAACTGGAACGTTTATAACTGCTTTTAGTACCAATGTTGTCTCAAAGTGTAAATCTAGAATGTTCAATCAGTCAATAACTAGTTAAATCCCTGCAATCAAGGAATTTTTGTCATCAGACAACTTTCATTTTGATATTCAACTGTAATTAATCAGAATCATTCTTCATTCATCATTGCTTACATTTCCCTATCATCACTAAAAGACACCTGTGGCTATCATTTAATTTTTATTCTTAAATAAACTTTTTGAAAACATTCATGATAGCAGCTTTTGAAATCTGATTGATTCAATCCACAAAGTCATTAACTCAAATGTGTTTTTTTCTTTTCATAGCTATGTAGGCGCTTTCATTAGTTGCCTTGGTATTCCATTGTTGAAGGATGTTTTCTGATTGATTGACAAGCATTATTATCTGTACTTGCCAATCTACTCTACTTACAAAATCATATTTGTCGTTTCTTTTTTCTTGAATGACATAGGTTGTTAATGAAACAAATTCAGAACAGTCTGAAGATGAAGATGAGGAGGAAAAGTTTGAAAAAGAAACATTAAGTAAGTCTTTTTATTGCTGAATATCATTTTAATGGAGTGTAAGTTTATCTTCACATGGAAGTTACACAAGGTGAACATGAGAAAGTCATAAGTCTATCATAGCCTAAAGTTGATGTAACTGTGACTCCTAGGCAATTCTTTTTCTTTGTAACTTTATATCACTTTATGACACATGACACTCTACTAGCTCGGTCAATCCAACACGCGAGTTGTAAATAGGGTAAATAGACAATGCCTTATCTAGCTAAGAACCAGAGAAACTTTGAATTCAAAACTAATGAAAGTGCTTCAACTTATCTATTGAAGCTCGACTCCATCAGATAAAAATAAATGTAAATCATTATGCAAAACTGAAGATTGATTCACGTTTTGTGATTAAGACCTACATGATTATTTCACGCATTAACTTGTCGCAGAGTATTTGGCATACACTAACAGGCTGCGGCAAACGCATGTATATGTCAACAGTGAGAATGAATGTTCCCTACCTAACACTTCTTTAACAAAAAAGTGCCTGTTTAGGATAGTCTTTCATAGGTAATTGATCCAGGTCAACAAAACAATTGAAATGATTATTGTAACTGACTGGTGTCATACAGTCTAACCTGCTGTATTCCATTCAATTTTTAGATAAAATAATTTCATAATGGTCTTTGTGCTTTTGCACAATATTATTTTATTAGACCTACTTTAATAAAGACACATTTATGTCTATGTTGTGGTATTTATTTAGAGCTAAAAAATGTAGCAATATTTATTAGAAGTCAACGTTACCCATACCATCAACAAAAGGCAGATGCACTGCGTAAAAACTTACAAGAACAAGCAGCTGCTTTCAAAGGCTCAGTAAGTAAATCATTATTATTGATCTTGGTTTTTTATGAAATTGAATATCAGCTGAATGTGTATTTTAGATAACATGTACGCACTTAAATTTAGATAATTTTCAGTTTGGTGTCTCTATAGTGAATTATTGATAAAGTATGTGTAGATAGAATTGACAACTTGAAACATCCAAAATCTACTTCCTTTTGAATGCCTGTCTTTAGAAAATTGGAAATGTTTAGCAACTTTCTGGAAACTCAAAAAAAATAAACATGGAATAATAGGCATTACATGATGAAAACCTATTCATTGCTATATACCTAGCTCAAATCGCAGGCTATCCGAATTACATGCTTTTGAATAACGTTGTTGATAATCTTAAACATTGCAACAAATTATGTATGTTTATTCTTTTTCTAGGGAAAATTAGATGTTGTTTGTGCACACGACAAGGAATTTCCTAACAGAGCATGGACAATCAGCTCTGTCATCAACTTGTATGATACGTCTCAACTATCAATTTAAAATGACTGTCAAGTCTATAATATTGACAATCTTCAAATAATTGTTTTCTTTTATTATTGATTTTGAAACTATGGATTTCATTGGCTATAGTCTCTAAACTGCTACTGGCTACGCGGGTAATCGGGTTAATTTATTGCCGCGGTATATTGGTCTCTTTCCGCAGTAAATCTCTCAGCAGTACTATCCGTTCTAAACCG
>JANVCG010027674.1:0-49383 GCA_025505365.1 Haliclystus inabai | reverse complement strand
GCAATCCGAACTATTCAACCTAATCAACTTCACTTGGAACCTCAACTCCCTGCATCTACACCTGACTCTGTTTCAACTCTGGCAAAAGACTACAAAGATATTTTTGGCGTCCCTTTGGCTTCTACTCCAATCTGGTCCTCCACTACACCTCACAATACTGTCCATGTCATTGATACTGGCAATTCTCAACCAACTCATGCAAAAGCCCGACAACTACATCCTGAGAAATTAAAGCATGCTCAAGAAGAATTTCAAAAGCTGTTATCAACTGGTGTCATTCGTCCTTCCAAAAGTTCTTGGGCATCCCCTCTACACATGGTCCCCAAACACAAAGATGGTAGCACTACCACAGAATGGCGTCCTTGTGGTGACTACCGTGCCCTTAATCGTCTCACCAAACGCGACTCATATCCTCTTCCTCACATACAATGTTTCACTCGTTCCCTCCATGGCTCTAAAGTCTTCACAAAACTCGACCTAGCTAAAGCGTATCACCAGATTCCTGTCTCCCCAGAAGACATCCCAAAGACTGCTATCATCACCCCATTTGGCTTATTTGAATACACTCGTATGCCCTTTGGTCTTCGAAACGCCTCGCAAACCTTCCAACGCTTCATCGACACCATTCTTCGTGACCTAGATTTTGCCTTGGCTTACATTGATGACATTTTGATTTTTTCCACCTCTGAAGAAGAACATCGTCTTCACCTACAAATAATTTTTGAACGTCTCCAACAATATGGTCTTCGACTACAACCTGGTAAATGTGAATTTATGAAAACTCAACTCACCTTTCTTGGCCATCAAGTCAACTCTGAAGGTATTCTACCATCACCATCCAAAATTGACGTCATCTCCACCTGGCCTACACCTACCAATGTCAAAGATCTTCGCAGTCTCCTTGGTTTTCTAAATTTCTACCGTCGATTTGTACCTCAATATGCTGACATCATCTCACCTCTTCAAGAACTTCTCACCAACTCACTTAGATCTAGTCGTAATTTCATCTGGGACACACCTCACACCGCTGCATTTGAAGACATCAAACTAAAACTTTCAACGAACCTACTACTGTATCATCCTGATCCTGCCTGCACAAGCTACCAATTGGTCACTGATGCTTCCTCCCATGCTATTGGCGCAGCTCTTCACCAGATGACTCCAGATGGTCCTGTCCCCATTGGCATGTTCAGCAGAAAGCTCACACCTACCCAACAACGTTACAGTACGTTTGATCGTGAACTCCTGGCTGCTTATCTTGGCACATTACATTTCAAAAACCTTATCACTGGCCGAGATGTCACTCTCTTCACTGATCACAAGCCTCTCTCTCATGCCTTCAAGACATCACGTCCCATGAAATCTGACCGCAATCAACGTTACCTTGGTATCATCACAGAGTACATAACTGACATCTTATACATCTGTGGAGAAGATAACCTGGTCGCTGATGCCTTGTCTCGTCTACCTTCAATGTCTCACTCAACTGCCACTTCTGCTGCTGATTCAACAACCCATCCTGATGTCAACCCTACTATCAATTCTGCACAACCACTTGATCCTGCCACTGACTTTCCTGCCATTGCTGATGCTCAACATCTGGCTCAACTATCCTGTACAGCACCAAATTTTAAGAAATATGACATTGGCCACAACCAACAACTCATATGTGAAACTTCAGAGCCCTATCCACGCCCATTGGTCCCTTCTTCCCTCCAGCTGCCCCTCATCAACGCATTTCACAACCTTGGTCACTTTGGCTATCGCAAAACACTAAGAATGATCATGGATCGCTACTACTGGCCCCAGATGAATACTCAAGTCAAACATCATTGTCGCACTTGTCAAATCTGCCAGAAAGTCAAAGTTGGTCGTCATACCCGTTCAGCGGTTCACACCTTTGCCTTACCATCCAACCGTTTTGAAAGTGTACACATTGACATTGTTGGCCCTCTTCCTACACCCATTGCTCCACCTGAAGGTATTTACCAACTACCAGCAAAATACTTACTCACAATCATTGATCGTCACACTGGCTGGCTTAAAGCTACACCCTTGGTCAACACTACTGCTCCAGATGTCGCACATGCATTTCTCAACACTTGGGTTGCCCGCTTTGGAGTACCACTCTATGTTATGACTGACCGAGGATCACAGTTTGAATCTGAGTTCTTCCATCATGTTTCTCTTGCTGTTGGTTTCCATAGACTCAGAACCACTGCCTATCACCCACAATCTAATGGTAAAATTGAAAGACAACACCGCAGCATCAAAGTCATTCTCAAAGCTCGCAATGATAACTGGCTCAGAGATCTACCCATCGCCTTGTTAGCTCTACACAGTGCCCCTGACGATGATGGCATCTCACCCTTTTATCGTCTTACTGGTGAACAACCTATGGTGCCTCGTGTTCTTGCCACTCAAGATGTTGATCCTACTACACTAAAAACTTCTATTGATGATCTGCTACAAAATTTACCTTCCAAAAAACAAAGACAAACACAACCATCCTACATACCCAAAGACCTATCTACCTCAACCTATGTCTGGCTTAGAGTCAATCGTGTTCGCCATCCCCTGGAAGCTCCCTATACTGGTCCTTTCAAAGTCCTTAACCGTTATTCAAAACATTTTGTCATTGAACTTTCAAATGGATCCCCACAAACTGTGTCTATTGACCGTTTGAAGCCTTGTCGTATCGCTGATTCAACTCACCAACCTACTCTACCTTCTGCACCAGCTCCATCTCAAGATGTATCATCACGACCTACCAACATTTCATCACCTCCAGCAGTACCCAATCCAACAACTACCACCACAAGTCCTCCTGGATCAACAACTTACGCCAACCCTCATCGTCCAAGACGTTCTGTAAGACTAAACCTTAAACCCAATTATGTCTATTATTAGGAACATTCAATTTCATTATTTTCCAGTGACCTTATTTTTAACCATTTTGTACACTTACTCTAAACTTTAAATTGTAACCATCTGCATTTATCTCGTCTAGTTATGCATTGTCATTCTACCCTGGCTCCGCCATCTGGTGGGGGGAGTGATGTAGGAACCTACGTAACCATCTAGATCTTTCTTGACGTAGGAGTTTGCATGACTCAGAATGACAATGTATGACTAGGCTTAATTTTCATTCATTTTAAACAATTATAAATACAATCAACTGTAAACCTTAACATAATTCTACATGTAGCCTCTCTACTGTAAACACATTTATTTTATCTTGATTTTTACATACAAGAAATACAAGAATCAATTCAACCTACGTTGTTATTCTTTGTATTGACTCAAATATATCTACAGTTCTCATCAAACTAATCTACTGTCAGGGTGAGTTTTTCCAGTGCCATTATTGCACCTACTTGTGTGTCGATTGTGTTTATATCAAGGCATAATAATGATCTTGGTAATAAAAATTGCTGGATATTAGTAAAGGAATAGAACAAAACAATAGAGCACACATGGTTGGCCATTTTCTATTGAGGAATTTTGATTGTGTTTCATTTCCAGGTCATCAACTTATCTTCATTCAAATCATTTGGACATGCAAATTTTGAGCCATGTGCAATTCAAGCTCAGAGAGGCTACATGATGTTGAAACTATTAAGATTTCTGAAATAAAAGAATTTCAATCCTTTTTTGCCAAAGCAACATCTCCATACGTTGTAAAAGGTGCGATAGAGAAATGGCCAAGCAGAGAGTGGACCATTGATAGTCTTGGGGAAGTCTTACAACAAGAAATTGTGTTCCGTGTCCATCCAATCACAAATGGTGAGAGAAATGATCAAGTAATGGAGACTGATTGTGCATTTGTAAGTGCAACGCTGAAGCAGTTCCATAGCTGGCTTCAATGTGATGGATCATTATTAACCAAGGACAATCCTTTTCATCCATTTGAACGGTTAGTTTACAATCATAAAAGTTGGATATACTCTCCTTTACTCACTAGATTTGATTTTCTGTTATGGTGGTTCTTTGTGAAAGCTACTGTAATCACCATAAGAACCATCAATAAGTCTTTTCTGAACAAATCTTATATATCAAAGAAGATATTGAAGCTGTAAATGTGAATGGAAACTGTGAAAATAATGGAAAATAGATATTGTATTTTGTATTTTATCACAATTTTCTAACGGATTTTAAGAGAAATTGATTTATTGGATTGAATTTTCGATAGCATGTAGGTTATTAGGTCCATATATGAGATATAATATAAGCATAACACTGAATAACATTGACAGCAAATCCCCACCTAAAGAATGTAACTTTATTAATTTCAATAACGCTAATACCCAGTTATTTGCTCAACCTCAATTTTAGTACACGCTATTGGTGTTATGCTGATTACAAGTACATGAAGGAATTGTTTGAGACCAATCTTTTGGAAGACGTCATATGGAATGATATTGGTTTACTAGATAGAAATGGTAAAGAGTCGACACTTTGGATTGGAAGTGATCATGCCAATACTCCTTGTCACATGGACACCTATGGGGTTAATTTTGTAGCTCAAATTCAAGGCAAAAAACAATGGACGTTGTTCTCCCCTGAACAAAGCTATGAATTAGGTCCCACAAGAATCCCGTTTGAGGAATCGAGTATTTTCTGTGACTTGGATATGAAAAATCCACCAAAAGGACTCCAGGTAGGCCATTTCTACTTGATACTTTCCACAAGGTGCTTAAATATCTACTAGCTTATTTCATTTGAAATCACAATAGCAAAGAAAGCTATTCGATTAGATGATTGAGTAGACCAGTTCCACTTGTCCCTTTGTTCACACGGCACTTACTAGCAGGGACACGTAAAATTTCTCTGCAAAAAGTGTGGCGCTCATACCTCATACACAACTTTTTGTGTATCACCAAGAACAGACGAGTATACCATTTTCTAGCGCTCTGATTGGTCGAAGGCGTTTAACACTCACTGCTAGTTTGTTTTTGATCGAAGAAATCATTCACAGCAAAGATAAACATCGTTAAAGAGGGATAAAATGAAGTATTGCACCAGTTTTAATTCCCTATTGATTATTATTGCTAACCAGATTGGATGCTCTGTGCTATTTTATTCAATGAGCTCAAATTTTGGTTAACAAGAGGCAGAATGAAGTGACTGTTCTGTTTGCGTAAGACGTGTCACGAAAACTTTTGAGTTTGCCAATATTCTTGCAAAATATTGATGAAATATTACTAATTTGATATACATATTCAAGTTTGGATCGTTTAGCCTTGATTCACAGGACTTTTCGTATTGTAAAAACATTTTGCATGACTTTATCGCCACACTTCAAGGTGCTAGATTTTACTAGGCCCAATTATTACCTTTTATTGATATCATCGTCATCAGCAGAGAAAATCATGATTTCTTTTGCTTTTCATTTATAATCTTTATTCTGTCAACCGAAAGTTCTTAACCTACATCATCATAGGCTCCAATTCATTACAAAAGAATAAGGCCTCGGCATTGTGCTGTTTTTCTGTCCTGTCACGTGTTAACAGCTGTAATGACTGTTCATGGGTGTCTCACCTCCTGTGTGAAAGGGAGAACAATTCTCGTAAATGTTTGTGTACAATTCGATGCTAGATAATTCAAATATTGTTCTTATTAGCTCGAATAACTCGTGTTTTAGAAGGATTCTACTGTCACCTGTACCACGAAAGCTTTACTTCTTGTATGTAATGTACTGTTAGGTGTGAGTAATTGAATCTTTCTGATGATTGAGATTTCGAGCTTTGTTTTTGATGTATAATTAGCCTACTTACTGAAAATTTTCTTCTCACCCGCTCCACTTCATCCACTATAGTGTAGGCATCTAGACTTACGAAATAGCAATTTTGCCAGCAAAAGAAAGATCTGGAATGTAATATTGTACTTATATATCTTGTGGGCTACAACTACTGCTCATTTCAGGTTACTCTTGAGCCTGGTGATGTTTTATACGTTCCAAAACATTGGTGGCATTATGTTGAATGCCTAGAGCCATCAATCAGTATTAATACTTGGGTAGAAGAGGTAAATTGTTTCTATCTTGAATATTCTATTGTTATTATGCAATTATTTTGTCTGAGATGCAAATGAATAACGTTTGTCATCTGTTACATTATAGCTTGTATTTCAGCCAGACCTTTTTCACATAGTCTAATGGCCCAGACTCACCATAGTAGTGGTAGTGTGCAGTTTATTATTTCAGTAGTTATCTATTGGAGTCTTTGTGGAAATGATTTGTATAAGTTAAAGACAGAACCTACATCACATCAATAGCCATCATTACATGAATTTAGTACAAACACATGTAATAGGACTCGAGCACGTAATACACAGTTTGAGTACCCATGGAAAAAGTCTTGTAAAAGCGTAATCTACTATCGCCCCTTCTACTCTGGAACTATAAGAGTAGTACCAGTTCTTCAAAAAGGTTGTACCTGGTATGTTACCTCCTATCATTACCACAGCTTGTAGATATCTGACACATATATTTACTCGGCTACAACTTAGCTAGTATAGTAAATCATAAACCTTCAATTTTGCAAAAAGGAACTTAGTCTTAAACATCATTCAACTATGGTTTTGACCTTAACTCATGAAATTGATGCCTAGATGTATTCCAAATTATTTTAAAATAGATGCCATATTATATTCCCAGGGTAGTTATTGCCTGCTCAACAGATTACAATTCATTCATGTAATAAAAAAACCTTTGTGTATGAATTGCTGCCTTTGAAATACGCTATAAAGTAATTTGCTCCTTAATAAACAATTGTTATTAGAGATAAGTATAAGAATCAAAGAACTATTTTCATTACAATAATTATTTCACTGTTTTTTCAAAGGCCACTGATCGAATGGACAGGCTAAAAGAATCGTTGACAAGGCTTTTGGTAAGAGTGGAACGATTATTGTGTGTTCAATTTCGGTGTTGATTTCATATGGATGACAATCTGCTAATGAGACCAACAAAACCTAACATTAACATATGTGATTGGGAATTTTATAAAATGTATCTTTTCGAAATTAGTAACTCTCTGGCTTTGTCATAAAAATACATATTTTTTCTAGTAGTACACTGCATCATGGAACTAAGTTATTATCAATCATGTTTTATAATGATTTTCTCTGTATTTCAAGGTTTGTTCACTGAAAGAATTGGATTCGCAATCTCCCAGTGATTGGCTGAACCCAACAGAGGTAAGTAAGAGCACACTTAAGAGCACTGTGAGTAACGCAGTAGAGAACAGGTGCATTTCTTTATAGCTCCTACTCATACAAAGGCAATGTCTATTAATTGACATCACATTTCAATTCAATGTGAATAATGATCAAACTTTTCAGCAAGGATTTAAATTTGGGTTTGAAAGGCAATGTGAATTTATTTTGCATGATTGAGGTACCAAATGTTGAAGCCAGGGTTTGTACATATTGCTCAGTCGCGTTTCCTAAGCTATAGAAAATCCAAGATTTGATTTAATATTTAGCAGCACTCTGAAATACTCTCATCATTAGGTCTTCAATGAAAGCTGGTGCTAGTTTATGTGTTATTAATCAGATTTTTTATTTGTTTATTGAGCCCTTGGCTTTGGTAGACCCAGAGGTAGTGCATGACTTAAGTGAGTAATGTTTACATCACTAGTAGTGTATACTTATTTAATTGATGATAAAGGGTTTAATCAACCTTGTTACATTAGTGTTCCAACTTACACCATGATGATTGTTGGAAGCCTGACATTTTTCCCAAGGAACAAATTTCTGCTGAAGTTGAGAATGCGTCAAGTGTTTCCTGAGTGTTTTTCAATGTATCCAAATTTTGGAAGCAAATATATGGGTATGATATTTTTGAATAAAAGAAGCAAAAAACTGTTTCATTCAATGTATACAACTTCTAGAATTATATTCTTGCCGTTGATTTGCCAAACTTTGCCAATAATTAATCTGGTTTCATGGCTTCTTTGTGATATTGTTTTGTGAGATACTCAGATAACTTTGCTTGTATCTTTTTGTTTTTGAAGGAAAATTATGGTTTCCAAACCAATATATCTCTTGTCAAAGCAGCAGCTGAGGAATGTCTCAAGGTAGATTCAATGTTGAATGAAAGTGAGGTAGATGACAATTCTTTAGAACTGACAAATAACGAATTAATTAATATTCTTGTCTCTAAAGATATCTTGGATGAAATTTCACGTAAAATTGTACTTGCTTTGTCATCGAAATGATTTGATTTTTCTCCTATTTTTGTAGGCTAGCTTAAATTATATTCTTGTAAATACAGTACATGGTTTCAGAAAATTCCATTTGTTGAAAATTCATTTTAATGTTTTGTACCCAGTGTTGGGGTTGCCGTATGTTATGTTAAATTACTTACAAGGGGGCCATGTCATAATGCCGCAATGTTTGCTAAATATATCATTTAACATGAAAGGTAAAGCTAATCAACCAATAAAGCCTGGTCTATATACAACATGGTGATTTATAATCAACAACTTTCCAATTGTTAACAGATAATTTGAGAGTTTTCAAGTTTCTAAACAATCAAAAGAACTCGGATACCAGTAATTATACATTGAGAGACCCTGATTCTCCAAAGTTAATAGAAAGATGAGTCCTTAAAATGATATTTGTATGGGATAGTAAATGACAGAAGTGCAATTATAAAAATACATAAAGCTTGTCTGTAATCTGGTATGTAATGTGAAAACATTTGAATAAGTAACCATTGCCTTGCTTCATTCAAAAAATGGTTGCCAGTTGTTTACTTGCTAGCTAGCAATTGTTTGTATTACTAAACTGGAAAAATTTACAACTTGTAGCTTTTCGGTGTGCTTGTATGCCTTCGATATTTTCTCATTTATCAAATCTGAATCCTGAACAAGAACAAAAGTAGCAAGTGAATGTTTCACTTTAGGGTTCATGCACGGCTTGACATGCTTCATTGTGATTTGCTGGAAGACACATGTAAAGCGAAATGAATAAATGAGCCATAGGTAAGCTTAATCTAGCTTCTCAAGTGTCTTCCAAGATAATGAGTGCAAGGGAATTGCGATGTAGCACGACAAAGCAAGTGCATGAACCCTTTTCTAAAATGAATTATGCTAAACCAAGATTGGCTTTCCATTAACGTTATTGTTTGGAAATGGGCAATAACAACACGCTTTTGTTTTGAATGGACGATAACAAAACATCTACGCTAGAGTTGATGATGTACTTTATAAAATCCAAGTCATTAAACAATTAATAATATCTTATTCAAACAATTCAAGAATGTTGGATTGAGTTCCCTGCAATAAATATGACACTGCAGACTATTTTTGTTTTATTTGGGAGGCGGGGGGGGGGGCAATCAGTAAATATAGCTCAACCTTTCCGCGTGCACTTCTACTATTTTCCTGTACGCTCAATTGACCCAACTAATTGCTGGGAATTGTTTGATTGCTTGACAGCAAAAGATGCCACATGCCTTCCTTCAGCTTTCCTGCATGGTCAGAACCAATCAAATTGCAAGAAATTATTACGTTATTTTAGAATAGCATTTTCTCACGGCTAGTGTATTTAACACTACCTGAATTGAATCTCTTGCAACGTTTATTCAATTAGAAATGATACTAATCAAAATACAGCAATTGTGTTGCAAACCCATTCTTAAATATAGATTGCAGTGATTCTTACATGATATTTCAGATAGTAATATGCAAAATGACTTGATTCCATCAAGTTACGTAGGATATGTCTAACTTTAGATCAAAAGTCATTTGTTAGGACAAAAGCGACTAATATTATGTACAAAATAGCATTAAAATCCACTAAATCTTATTATTAAGATCAAAGATGCTAGCTATTCTGTGCTACCACCACAATTGCGTCATGTGCTTATCAATATTTGCCAGCTCCCATGATGTTTACCATCTTTTATTCGTTCTAGTGGTAGTTTTTGTTTTTGTTCGAGTTTTCACTTTTGTTGTGTCTCCTGTTTTATTTGTTGGCTGTTTATTTGCGTTGGTAGTAGGCCTACTTTGTTTGTTTGTGACTGCTAATCGTTTTTCTTCTCTTTCTTTCTTCAACTGGAAAATATAAATATATCTACACGATAGTACTCATCATGGCATGGAGTACTCAAAAGTTACCTACTTTGATTTCAATTAACGAACCTCATATAGCCGTTAAAAGGGGATAAAATACCATTTTAAAATTCATCTCCAAGATGATGAATCGAATCCAATCTTGGTACTAAGGTAGAATGATGCTATGTCTGACTGATCCCATCCAAACGCTCAAGTTAATCAGATCAAATTATTTCAATTCAGATCAGATTTCCAAACCTGAGATTATGTCTGTGAAGCTTAAATACACTTCCAATAGGGGCTGTCTCAACCTCTAGTAATGTCTAATGTAATTGTTGCTAGCTGGTGTACTTGGTTTGTCTGATGGTGGGACTTTCAAGCATCAATCAGAATGACTGGTTGTCTAGTTTCCAGTATGCCACTTTTGAAATAAGTAACTCACCCTTTCTTGGTATCGTCTCTCAAAGAATGCCATATCTTCTTCTTCTGTTGTCTGACGACGTTCTGTCGTACCTGGGTTTATTGACATATTGCCCATGCCCTCGTATACTTTTAGAAAGGGATGGTCCATTGAGTCTAAATTGAAAATAATCTTCCGTGCAGTGATATTTGTAAAAATATATCACCAATGACTCTTAAAGTTGAGCTGTTACCTATTTCCTTTTCCAATAGTTCTTTATCAGGCCTTCCAATACCACTATCATCTAAGCGCATGTACCCTTCTGCTAGTGAACTAAAGCCTGTTAATCCACCCATTGCTTTATACATAGTGTCTTGTCCGACAGGACGTCCCCTTGCAAGACGCTGGTCTTTTGTCTCCACTATCATCTGAAAATATAATTTTAAATATCTATTATGATTTATCAAAATTTTGACTTGATTCTGATTGTTTGTCAATTTTATGACAATTGTTAATAGAAATACAATAAGGACAGATAAATATAGGATAAATAGTTCCGTTATCACTTTTACTGGGTCCTGATGCTGATGAAAAAATTTGAAGCAATCTTTTGGGTATACAGCAGATGGTGAAAATTTAGCCTGACACAGAATTCTTCCTGCTACGGTAATACGTAATTAAAGAGGGGGCTATAAAGAGCTGACAGGTTGTAAGATTGATATTAAAAATTCTTGCAAAGGTTTTTCGCCCGTAGTTTGTGGTGCTCTGTGTGTAGCAAATGCATTTAAGCTTAGAAGTGCCAGCTTATAAGCCTTATTGTGAGACTGTCTGTACTGTAGGCCTACCACCACTACTACCCAGTGCAGTGATTCATTGGCAGAAGACCCTGATTTCTCTTACAAGCGTGGAAAGTCTATCGTTTTCACTTATTTCAACATCGAATTTCAAATAATCAGAGCAATATTTTTTTACAGTGCCTGTTCCACAAATATATCTTACTGAGAGTCTGCATGTAAACTAATGATATAGATACTTTTTGAATAACCCTAATATATTAATATTTAATTGTTTATACATACATAATGCGAATGCGCAGGTTCACCACAACCGCATGTGTAACAACCATAAAACCCTTTGCATGGGCAACTTCTACAGCCATAGGGAGGCTTTGCTTTGTGATCGTCTGTGAAATGTTTGCATCTACATCTGATTGGCCTAGTACCATTCATCGGGGCATAATGGAACGATGCACAAAGACAACCAGATACTTGACATGGTAATTTAATCAATGATCCTGTAACACTCTCGTGATCTGTTTTATGCTGAGTATACCTATCACAAGGTAGTAAATTATTATCAATGTGTTATTGTCATGAGTAGCAGAAGTGGTGTCATTTCTATGCCACATTCTGATCATGTCAGTTGCCATCATCTCTCGCAACCCATTTCAAAGAATGAACTTATCATTTTCAAGTCACAAATGAATACAGAAAAGAATATGCTGTTTAGACATACATCACTGTTTATTTCAATCTATTTGAAATTGTCTAAGAATACCATTTATCATTAGAAATCTTCCACTGTGCATTGAGGAATGACCTTTTCAAATATTGATCATTGATAATTTTCCAAAACAAGTTCAAAATGTTGCAAGTTGACGATACCATAAGTAACACAGATCAGTTGATTGCAAATTCAATATTAAGTGAGGGACTGAGTTCTTTTTAGGCTCATAACTGATTATCTTCAACTGGTTATTCAGCTCAAAGTGTTTATTAGCAATTTTAAAGTTATTGAAAGTAGCTCAAAATACAAATCAATCATTTAAAAATATTCAACTTAGTATTCATCCAAAGATTTGTGATCCCCAAAAAATGTTTGTAGAGCTATTTTGAAGATGGAATGGATTAAGTTTAAATTTATTCCCTGTTTTCCTAATGAGTAAGATTTGGACCTAGTTTTGTTGCCATGCCATTCACAGATTTTGGCTGTCTTTGATACAAGGTCATACAAGTGACTTTATGTTGAATCTATTCAATACTTATAGATCCTAACTGGGTTTGGATGATAGCACCAAAGTTGCACCGAAAATCATCTAATTATTTAAATAGTATTGTAACAGGATTCCTTAGAAATTGAATTTCATGAAATTTGAATTGAAGCTGAACAGAAACCAAGATTTACAACAGATAAGTATCAGAAGATAGCCACTTTCTCACCTGTGCTGACAAAAGCAAACAGTTTGCGGCCCAATCATTTTGCACTCTATCCCATTTGGGGATGCCCAACTAACAAACAAGCGATTTTTCTGTCGGATTGGGGCTACTTTTTCTTTATACTCTTTGTACTCTTCTGGGGTAAACAAAACACCACCATCATCATCTCCGACTATCCTGTAGAAACATCAAGTTATATTTGATGAGAATGGGAAAATAATTATGGAAATTTCAGTAAGATATTTACTGGATTCCTTGATATCATGTAGCTGATAACCAGATTTGAGATATATTTTTACATAGCTGAAATCTCAGGCGTGCAGGACAATGCGCACCCATCACCTTTTGCTCTCAATGGATAAGATTCTCTACATTGTCAAATTATGACATCAATTTACCTTTTATACTCTACATATTCATCGATACTTTTGCATGCATTAGCATCTAATCTGAGATCGATATTGCCGTCCATTGTAAAGTAAGTCGATACATAAAAGAAACTTTACATTTATTAGTCGTTGCTAAGATACCCGAACTTCAACATGTAAACAATAATATCCATTTTGAATTATCCTCATTTTGCCATCGCAAAAAATAAAGAGGTTATTGAGAGCCATTTTGTATCTCAGAATCAGATGTAAGGTTCGCAGGACAGAAAAGGGTAAGTGAAACTAAGAATAAACATGTGTTATTGTTTATGTATAGGTTTAAATCCTTTTCATACGCATAAGATCAAGCTTAACAACAGATATTCTACCTCATCACATTTGAGGCACTCGATATTGTGCCTCTGAGTAGACCCAATGTGTAGTTGAATTTGAAAAGAGCATCATTGCATTATGATTTTGAACATGTTTAGCCATGTTGTGCTTGTCGAAATCCAAATCAAACCTTTTCGTAAACACTGAAGGGATATTTCAGCATGCACAATCATCGCCAGTAATGTTCATTTGCATGCAGAACGTAATAAACGTATTTGAAATTTGGCTAAATTTAACGGACTGCAAGACAGTTGAGGGCTCCTCCTTACATTCGTTTCGATTCAAACGGTGATTTCATGTATCAACTAAATGTTAGAACTTCTATTCTAAATTAAATCCATATTCGCTTCATTGAAATTCATCAGATTTTGCTGAAATGGTGTTGTCGAGGTCTGCAGATGTTGTTCAGAAGACAATTGCATTAGTCTGTTTTGGTGCCACCGTTTACTATGGTTCTGGTGTTATGCAAGGGATGTATCAAATGAACTCACGGAGAAAGGAGAGAACGAAAAGAGCACTCGAAGAACAGAAATTAAACCAGGTATTTACATGATTCCTCACCAAATGTTTTGAGGGACCATTTGCAAAATTTGCGTATGAGAAAGACGAAAAAGTGTTATTGAACCAACACAATGATTGCACGGAAGGGAAAATGTCACAAACCTAATTTCTAATTGTATGCTCTAGAAATTAGCCCTTAGATCTCTAAATACTTTTTATTTGGTATGATATGAGATAAGAAGGATAACATTCTACGGACACAAATAATTGGGAAAAAATACAATTTCGGAAAAATAAGACAGAAATATCTCTGCAAACGCATGACAAATTGATGATTAATGCAGATGGTATGGCCCATATTTTATTTGAGTGGCTTTCTAAAACAGAATGTGTAAAGGGATGGTACAAGCCTGAAATGACCAATGCTTAACTTTGATTATGATTTATATAGGTTAATGGTGAAAATTAAAGAGGATAGAATAAGGAAACATTTTGAAATGCGAAGCCTTCATCAATGTTATCTATCACAACGCTGGTATATTGATAACAAGCTTTTGTATTTCGACTCTTATCCTTTGCTTTTTGTTTTTACCCTCAAGAAAAATACATATAAAACTGTAAATAATATTCTTCTTTCGATATATAACCATCCCTTCACAATGAGATGTATGAATATGAATGTAAAGGTGTTTTGAGAAAATAAATTTGTTATTAAGTGTCAAGTAATAATCTTATGTTCAGAACCTTGACTTAGTAGTAAACAGAAACCTCTTGAAAAGTGTACATCTTAAACCCTGGTATTTTGACTATTCACGTTTTAGAATTTATTTATTGGCATGAAAAAATCCAGCTGTCCTGCATGCCAGATTTTGGTCTCAAAGTCCTGAGCAGACCAGCCCAGTTGCTTAGTTACTGGTCTGAGTTAGCTAATAATACTGGCACACTCAAGACCATAGCTCATAGCTAGTCAATGAGTACCATAGCTATTGACAAAATATTCCACAAAAGAAGCAGAACATTGATAGGGTTACAACTAACTTATTATAGGATTTTGAAGGGCAGCTGGTACATATATTATACCTACACATGTGCAGCATGTATTTTTGCACTTCTCAAGATTCTTCATGCTTCGAAATTGACAAGTCAGTTCTGTATCACATTCAGTTACAAGATCACATGGCTGTCATACTTGATGTGTTTCTAATTACAGTGAAACCTGTGTATAACAGCCAGCTATGAGATCAGAGGGTGTTAAACAGTATAGAGAGGTGACCGATTTATGCAGCTCAAATTCATGACATAAATTTTGTTAAAATAACATTTGGTCATTGTGGACAGGTGACTTCTCTACAGGTTGACTTTTATGCACAGGTTTCGCTGTTAGCCAATCAGATTGCAAATGTTCTGTTTCTATTTATTTTGGAGAGAATCATTCAAATATTATGTTTTCAACGACAAATGACAACATGGGCTTGTGATAACGTAACGTTCATCGTGATTTATAATGTCTATTTGTCTCATGTGTTATTGGCTAAAAGCGATAGTTGGACAAACTCAATAAACTGACCGTTTCGGAATGAAATTTAACGATAGGACGTATGCTAACAGTAGTTTGTAAAATTCTAATTAGTCGTTTTTTACACTTGATTTTGTGGAACGTATTTCCGGAATTGTTTTTTAGCGAAAAAGAATCTCGTAAGAAAGTGCTGCTTGATGCACCTGTAGTAATAGCGACAGGAAGTGATGTTTAATACATAAATTTGCCGCAAAAAAACGTAATTGCCTTGTTGAAAGGATTTCGTATCCAGATGATAAATTTTATTTAATTCCGCCCATATCCCTCCCTACAGGGTCAAGCCACCGACCCCGTCGACAATATCTACCCTGAGGCCTATCTCAGCGGCCTTACAAAACGCGCAACAGAAATTTATCGGATATCAACACAGAAAACATAGTAATGATATGTTTGACTGGTAAAACCCTATGTTGTCATTTATTGGAGGATAATGTTTAGATTCCACTCGTTATTGTGTTATCGTATACACCTTAATCAACATCTTGAATATTCAAGTAAACATGTTGTCTTGGATAATTGTTGTGATTATGACAATCATTTTGAAGATGCGGTACAAAAGCTCCCTTGCTGTCAATCGCCAGCTTAGAGTTGAATGATTAAACGATGTAACTCAAAACAGACCATGTGCGGAATTTTGACAATTTTAACAATTTTAAGCACACACAGTCGGCAGTACGATAGTGACTAAACATGTAAAAGAATTTTAATTTTCCCGCTGCCAGAGGCATAACATTTTATTAAATTAAATTAAATGTTTCTGCTGTTTTTGCTAACCCTTTTTTTGGTTTTATGAGTCGTCTAGCACATGCTATTTTCGAAGTTTATTTGAAATACAGTCTATTCTTCTTTCCAACTTTGAAGCATAAAGCTAAGGATTGACAAATCTGATGCGAATGATTTTACAATAACTGCTGGTTGATCGACATTTATCCATAATAAGGTCAAAAATAAGCAAGAATTACAAAGAAGAACAGGAAATTAAATTCGCTTAAACGCGCTCAACTAATGTCTACTAGTAGGCGTGGTCTCCAATTTGTTCGAAAATGAAGCTGCTCAATCAAGCGCTCGAAGCAAACGAACCCTGTGCGTCCTTTCTCGACATCACAAGTGCATGATTTCTGAAACGGTTTCGTAAAACATTATCAAACAAGCCAGCCATTCTAACAATATTTCCTAATTTAAAATAATACTGCTTGTCACGTTTTTCGTTGCTTGGATTCTGTCAACTTATTACCAATTATTTGACCAACAATTATTGAAAGTCTGGTTTTGCAGAGATGTTGTGAATGGAATTGAACTATTTATCACAGACCCTTTAACAAAGTATTTCAACTAGTGACCTACAGATTGGACATTTGCATCTAATGTGGTGACAGAAATTCAGACAGAACTTTTGCGAGTGATTTCAGGATCACAATTAAATGGCATTAAAATGTCGCAACTGTCCAATATTCTTAATCTACACTTGGTCTTAGTCAGATTCAACACTCGCTTTCATGAAATGTAGAAAGCTTTTTTGTATTCTAGTTTGAAAACGATGTCTTTGCATAAACTAGACACCTATGTCATCCACAGCAGCAACCGAACCACGTTACGAAAGGGACAGGCTATCTTTGATTCTGCATTATCGACTCCAGTGTTGTCTTTTGGTGATACCTAAGCGAGAGGCCATCTTGAACATTTAGATGGTTGGACTGATTTTTGAAATGTCTTTGCCAAAACAGAGGTTTCAGCTTCAGGGTGTGATATAGTAAGTTTGCATTCTTTGGTTGTTCTGTGTATTTTGAAACGGGAAAATAAGAAACATTCCTTCACGTAAAATCATGCAGCTATTGCTGGTATTAATCTTCAGAGAAACGTGATTAATCAATCGATTGGTTGATATGCATTAACGCTATGTATGGCTCAATAGTCTATAGGTAGATGCTATTCACCTTCCCCGCACGTTGACCTTTACGCCACATCTCAAATTCTTGGTTGTTATAGATACTAATCATGACCTAGAATGATCTATTCTGATTCTATTTGGAATATGGAAGCTACCTCTCAGATTCTAGCGCAGTAACAAACTATTTTGTTTCTCTAGCTCGAACATAAGGGGGTATTCATCTCCAACCAATCATCTAAATTGGGAAAATTGCGGGACAAGTGCTCAGTTCTAGTATAATATCATTTTTGTCATTCTAAATAAATTGCCCTATGCAAATATGCAAATAGCAATAGAAAGACAACAAGCCTATATTTCAAGAGATTTTAATGCATTTTCATTTCATATATTTTGAAATTGGAACAATAGATTAAGAATTACATAAAAGTTAATTCGAATTGCTGTTGCCGAGTACTGCTTTTCAAAAATGTGGTGTTGGCTAAAGAAAACTTAGTCCTCATTATTTCGAAAACCAAGTATATGAAATTCATGCAGTTTTCTAGTCTTAATTCTGACGTCGTACTAATGACAGAAATTCATTCTATTCATCTATGCACAAAACTTGAAAGAATCTGCGAACTTTGATTAGAAATTCTATTGTCACGTGGGCTTGTTTGCTGATTGTAAACAAGGCATATAGGCTACTATTTTCTGGTATTGCAGTAATTTCCATCCGCTCGTGTCTGGTTGATATTTTCATCTCAACGTATTTCAATTTGGTTTCATACCTTGTCAAAGCAACATTGACGAATTGATGTTTTAGCCAAGCGTTAATACGACTTTAAGCCGCAACAGTGAGCTACCGACACATACGTAAGTTGCCAAAGAACTGTGACGGGTGTACATCAGAAATGACTAATGAGCCGTCGAGCATCATAGTAACACGTCCGAACCCACAATGCACTTGAGGTGTGGTAGACCAAAGCGTGAATTTACGATGCGTTCCCGTGAGAAATTGGGGTAATTTACAACGACTCACCTTAACCTGCCATAGATCATGTGACCAGTGAAACCCTTTGCAAATGCCATGGAATTTAGATCTTAATCATTCAGTTTTCATGCAATTTTAACAAGGAGTTGAAAAAGAAAATAGAAAAGGTGATTCCAATATACTGCACAATGGAATTATTTACGATAAGGAAAAATATAGTTCTATCCGAATTTGTCAGAAGCTCATCGCCGAGATATCAACGTTGGTGAAGCATTTATGCTCCAGCCTCTTTTCATGTCTCTCTGTCTCTCTCTCTCTTGTATAGGCAGAAAGCTTATGAAATTTACTAGTCAATGTTCACGCTTTTGCGAGAATGCGTGCTCAAAAGCATAAAAGGATGGGATGGGATGGGACTAAATGCTCGCGGATGGAATTTAGAAATGCTGAGGAATTCGAGACAGGCTTTGTAAATAAATTTTACAACACATTCTCAAGCTTTGGATTACTTAGTGATTTATTTCCTTGTTCGCTGCGGTTTCCGTATCGTGCAACGTCAAACATCAAAACCAGTTTGATTTGAACTTGACGTAACGTGTATACAATACGTCGACGTTATCGGTAAAATGCAACACGGCGCGTCACGTCTGAGAAATCTACGTGAACAGAATATGAACTTTTTACGCAAGGTTACTTTACGGACTATCCTCAAGCTGTCACATCACATCATCCAAAGTAATAGAATTACACTTGGACTCTGTAGTATGCATAGTTTTAGAGCGCATAGAACAGAAATATAATATTATTAATACTATTATGTACCCTATAAACATGCTTTGTGGCTCATCTTGCAGCAAATGTTGTTCGATGAAATCTCATTACAAGGAGATTTAGAACTATTCGTGATACAGCAAACTTTTTACAATTGGATTTCATAGGCGGGGATCTATCAACAAAGAGGAGGGTTTTCTGGCCTTCAGCCTTCTCTTTATCAAAGCGCCGCACAGCCTAGAACACTGGGATTAGGACTATGATACTCCAAGCACTGCTGGTATAGATATGGATATTAAATCACACTAATAGTAATATGGGATCCAAGATGAATGTTTGGTCTCTTCTTTCGGAATGCCCACAAATCAACCATTATTAATAGTTACGAAACGGCAGTGTTCAATAAATCATCAGCATAGAGATTGATTCCGTTATATAAATTGGGATTGGCAGTCAGCAACGATGCTGCGTCGAAGCTGAACATCTATTTGGACTTTCTCATCCAACTATGGAGAGATCAGCTTAAACACTACTCCTTTCAACCATGTATTTCAGCATAGTTTTAATTTCAGGAAGCTGCTTTGCCGTGGTAGCCTGTGTACTAGCCCATCATTTATTTGTAAATAGACTAGTGCACAATCCTCTCTAAGGAAAGAGATGTTATTGAAGTCTATAAAACGTAAACACCTGACTCGCGAGAAACGTGGGACGCCTCCAACTTTCAACACGAATTTATTCATGCTCTATAAACCAGAGACACTAATCAAATCTCAATTCATTATAATTCATATCAACCAACCTATAAAGTGTTTTCACGTTCTAAAAACAGAACTTCTATGTAAGTTAATATCAGATAATTGCTCGCATTTACTCAAATTATTGAATCGTATTATTAGAACATCAGCTGGTTACGTAAGAGATACCTTCAATCATTACTGACTTACTGACATCTTGGTGACAGAGCGATTTTTCGTCAGCAATTGAGAAGGAGGTGCAACAGCGAATTGGTTTCAAATGTCTCCTTGAGCCCGTGTTGACTTACATGTTTACATTAACTAACCGTTTGTTTTGATAATGTTTATGTCATTCCATGAATTATAGTTCAAAAGTTAATCAAACGTCTATTTGACAGAAGGTAGGATCAATTCCATAAAAAAATCAACATAATTTTTTTGATTGTGAATAGAGAACATGAACAAGTGTGGTGTGAGTGAAGCTTTATTTGTCTAAATCGTTGTATCCCATCCGATCTATAACCGTGTGTCCCGTTCTCGCGTGTCACTCATTCTTATACGTTGCACTTCCATTTCAGATGAGATTTCCTCGATTCTGTTACTCAAAAATCCTGCTTATCAAATTCCGATCCAGCAATCCCTTTGGCTTTGACTGTTTTGATAATCTTCTTTAATTTGCATTTCAAAAGTTTTTCAATTTCAAGTCTTTTGTTGGCTCTACCTTTCCTTTCTCAGATAGTCTTCATGTAATTGCAGTGGATTACAGTGATGCTACTACCTGCAATGGGATTGGCCCGCCTCATTCTGATACGCGAGACTATACATACTCGGCCCGGGACCCTCACTTGAAAGAATCACAGGATCATCCCTACATGCAACCTTTCACGCAAACAAACTTCTGAAACCTATGACGTTTGCATGTGAATTTGGAATCATTGAATTGTCGTAGAAAACCAAAGACACGATGTCGTCAGTCCGCATAAAGATGCGTAGGTGGATGTGATAAACATCAGCTTGGTGTTGTTTAGATTGAGAACTATTTATATTCGTAGTCTGATGATGGAACATACCAACATATACCATTTACCAATAAGAACTTTTAAGATGAACCTTCGGATTATTGTAATTTGGATATTTATTAGTTGTTAATCATTTACATGAGCAAACATTGCACGACAGTTATTTCTCATGTAACGATTTGTAATACAACTTAACAATTTGTTTACTTTATTCTATTTAACAAAGTGAAAACAGTTACATGTGTTGAATACTCAGATGCAAATACGTTTAGGGTGCTATGTGATGTTCAAGGGGCCAAACCCACTTACTTCTTTCCTCGTCATTTTTCCACGCACGTCGCTTACGTGTCCCATAACGCACCCATCGTGCTGACATCAGAGTACCGTATCAATTCAAGGTCATTAAACTCATAAGTGCCGTGTTCTACCTGTTAAAATTGTGTCATTCGCTTTGAGTTGTCAACTCGAGCAATTCTACGTACTTCCTCGTTGTGGTATCCCTAATTATTGCGACATAATACGGGAAACAATTTTTCATCAAATAGAAGCTAGGTCTCCAGAGAAAGCCCTTATTCTTGTTCGACTCGTTGATTCGAGCTTTTTTGGTATTACATTTTTTTTTCATACGAGAACTAGCTGAAATGGCAAATGTATCGCGTTGGAATGAATTTCTCTTAAAATCAAATAGTTTTGACAAAACTAATCTGGTTCACTTAATAATAATAAACAAGAATGTAGTGAGGCTAATTGTTTCTACAACGATCATTTCGATGATCTTCAATCATCTGTAGTTTCAACTTGGAACCCCTGTCAATGTCATTCTAATTGTAATGATCTTTGGTCATACAATAATCAGATTTTACATTGTGCAAACCCCTTGATCAACAATCAGATAATTTTTTGTTCATTTCACAGCAGTATACCATGAATTAGTCTTTTAGTAGAAATTTGAATATCTTTGTGGTAACAGTTTTTGCGTTACTTCATCACGACTTTCGTACCTTAGATTTGTGGTAGACTTCATTCCCGTCCCACGCCCATTTTGACTAGGCATCGTCCCCTAATTCCACAGTCTTCCAACATACCACCAAGTTCTCATAGGTCACTCACTATACAGATATTACTCAACTGAAGAAGATATTGAATGTTTGAAGCAAGATTTTCAACAGTTCAACTATGAACTTACTGACATGGATTTACTGACGACAGGTAACACATAACTTTGTTGAGTTGTCCACCATGAATTATATACAACCACAATCCTTAATGAGTAATATCCACTCGATTAAAATCGTAATTAATTTGACCGCACTCGACAGGGGTCAGTTACTTTCGCGCCAAATCGCTTGCCATAGCTTCGTCACTTCTTGTCACAGTTTACCCTGTATAAAATTCACACTAGTATCAACATGATTATGCCACATTTCTGACCGCCTACATATTGAACAATCGCAACACGAAAACATTGAATGAAGAACAAAACATTTGTACTCCTTTATTCCCAAGTCAGCCAGATGATTTCGCTTCTGAAACATCAAACAAATGATTTGAATAATCGATGGTATGTTCTTTTCTGTCACATGTCTTTTGCAAATGTCAAGTGACGTCTCCTAAAATCGATTGCTTTGACGTGAGACGCAAATCCGCTATGCAAAAGGCTGATTAAAGCATGGTGAGAAAATTCGCGAAACATGACTTTCATCAAATAGCAATTGATATCCAATTAGGTCATCTTTATTTAATTGATCGTTTTCATTGCAAATTGTAACCTTTCGTTCCAGGGGTGTCACAGTCTTTGCACAGCAGCGCGCCCTCTTAGCGTAGCCTTGCTCTTTGACAGGCAACGAAATTGAAAACAGTTTATTAACGCCTTATTTTCACGTCATAAAGCGCTTCTACTGGTTGAAACGACACCAAATCTTACATCAGGCAGCAGTCATGTGCACCCTCATAAATACTGCGTATAAACCAGTCGTGTGTTGATACCAACCATCACTTTAATGTTAATTGATCGGATAGTACTCACGATTAAAATTTGCATCTTCCTGTAGTTGTAACGCTGTGCCGTTACATAAAACAACGGTTTATCGCACCTTCATAGCAATTCTCAATGAAAACGTTGATGATCTCACGGCGTAGCGTAGCGTTTATAGACCTAAAACGCCTCCGTCTGTGCAGTTATGGTATGCTACGCTGTGAAGACCAGAAGAGTAGAATAACTTTATATTTTGCAAACCAAACCAGCAAATGTGAAGATGCACAATAAAGTAGTCCATAGCTGCATGAGGTTTTCTTCACTAGGTTCTTCCAGAGTGAAATTCCTTCGAGATAGAATCGGACCTAGTTTGAGCAGGACTGTTTTAAGGCGGCCAGCTGTTTGTACTTTCACCACATGAAATCGACACCAACTGTTCAACGAAAAACGACTCCCGTTGAGAGGTTATTTGGCAGGCAATGCCGCGGCAGACCTAAGTGTGTTATTGACAATTCCGTATGGATAATACACGTTGAATATGAGTGGAAAAACGGAGCAAAGCTAAAGCATTAAACAAGGCGCCTCTTATTTCAACATACTACAAAATATCAAGTTAAACACCATCAATTGGCTTACAAATTAACGCTTTGGTGTTGAATTCTAAAATCAAACGATTCACTGGCCATCTAATACGAGCTGAACACGTTTTAAAAGGTGTACTCAAAGCTCAACACATTGATCAAGACTAATTTTTGCGCCTTTCTGCGGATAATATTATTACTTGAAAGGTGTCGTTAGCTCACGTAGCGGATTTCTGTGGGCATAGTAAATAAATTATTATCGTTTGACATATACAATTATTTAGCTTTTAATGCATTCGCAATGTTTTTACCGTTTGGTCTACTTTGACTTGATTTGATTGGAAGATTTATTGTTTTAAAAGTGGTAGCTGACTGATTTGTTGGTGAGAGAAAGTGTCGTTACTTTGATTTCTGAGCACAGAAGTTGTGCGTGGCCTTGGAAGAAAGTGTAGCCGTTGTTGTTGTTGAAAGAAACATGCAGTGGACAGTAATTGCATTCAATGTTATATTATTCTTGTCATTGTCTTGCCGTTTTGTTACAAGTTTTACTGTGATTAACTGGGAATGGGCTGAAACAAGTGGAGACGATGAGAACGGAGATGATGTTATAGACTTAACACAGGATTCGTTTAAACTAAATAAAAAACACGAGTGGATTGAAAAATCGCCACCTGAATCCATCGTACGTCGTCCGCAACCGAACAAGGTGAGATCAAATTTTTTTATTTGATGGTAAATAGCAATGTTAATAATGATGATGATGATGTTTAATTATGAGAAGCATTAGTTTTTCGCGCCTCCTTCACACTGTTGCCTTGTTTATAGTAATTTTGTTTGATGTTGATTTAAAGACGTGGATTGTTTCAATTTTCATTTTGTCATCTTTGATAGACAGTTGTTTGCTTAAACTTTCATGTACTTTGTCAACATAGCGTATTACGATTTTATGAAAATATCAACGATTCTTTGAGTTGGATGGTTCTCTAACGCTTCCACGACAATTTCCACGAAGGAAAATAATTGATTTTACAACATTAAAGTTCTATCTGTTGCATAAAATCTATTTGCGACGGAATAATGTTTGAATTTTGATGACAAGAATTCATGTTATCAATGATGAAATAATGACATCCTATGAGATAGTAAACTTTTGATTTATCACTCATTTTTCTCGTTGACTGGTTTATGGAAGCATTCAACTTTATTTCATACACGTGGTTGGAGACTTTACTAAAAAGGCTCAATGTCAACCCCAATGATCTCATAAGAAAAAAAATCACAAAATGCAGAATCTTTTTGATCAAATCAGGTAATTTTCAACAAAGCAGATTGGTAAAAAGTTTTCAGCTATCCAGTTACAACCTTCAAACATCCGCTCTTTCTGAAAGTTTCGAAAAAGAATAACGTGAACTTCAAATTCTCTTGCTCGCAGTGTTTATCAAAAATTGCAACATGTTGTGCACATAATGAAGCGTCAACATATATTTCATAGTTCAAATGTTTATCACATTTCAGTAATAAAAATGCCATTTTTGACTTTCTTCCATCAAAATACACGTAACAGCACTTAGACCCCCAAATAGTAGATGCGTATAAGTAAATCCTGGACATCAGTATTTTGAAAACAATTTTACAGATTTTTCTTGATAATATTGAAGTCACATTGTTCGTAATCTTCTACAAATTATATCTTAACTGTATTTAATTTATATTAAATCTAAAAGTCATTCTTACTCAAGTTGTCAATTCTCAAATAAACAATGTTTTGATGTTGAACATTCGTTCAAACGTTCTCGGTGTACTTGGCGCTGCAGACGTTTTACAAACACTTTTGATAAAAGCATTACATTTTTTATCTTCGTAGCTGAAATATTTTGATAAGAATTATCTCTTGCTAAACCTTTTGACATGGATTGATAAGTTGAATGATTTAGAACAGATAAGAATTAAAACATTTAATAAATATTAAGCTTTCATAACGTTGTATAATCCGTAAATTACCTTCTATAACGTTTAGACATCTCTTTTAAAACAATTATGGCTTATGCAGGAGATGATATTACATTTTTAGTTTAACCTACAAATCTAAGACAAATGGAAATCGACTTGTTCTTTTTGTTTCAATTTACTTTACATCAAAGTCACGGATTAAAAGCTATCAGTTAAACCTCATCTCTGCGTTAACGTAACGAAGCCTTTCTTTGAATTATTTTAATCAAAATTCGAGTAAATACCAGATATGGATTATAGGATCAAATCTCTACATTAACGAAAATAACAATAAACAAATCGAAATACCTTTACAGTAACTCATTTTGAAAAAAAAGAAAAGATAGAAACCCGGTTTTAAAATTTGAAATTGAAAATTAAACTCTTAAAAAGATTTCTGTCAAAATACCAGCTAAATTGATAGTACATTATGAATTTTAATCAATCCTCGTTTACCCACAACCTTGTCAAGTCGTTTTACATAAATTTCGCTACATTTAACGCTCGATATCAACTCTATTCAAATTGCATACTTCGTCACAAAACAATTATATTTTATGCACAGTAAGCGTATATAAATCATTAGAAAGTTTTTACATTTTCCTTTTAAGATTTATACAAAGCTCTATGAAAATAATTTGAAAAAGATTTTCGCAAAATATGTATCAATTTTTTGCTTCTATTCTTGAGAAATATAATTTTGATTTTACAATAGCTTGTTATTCTATCATCCTCAGTGCCTTCGATTTGCCTACACAACGGGAGGAGAAACACAAGTTTTTCTCCTACCATCAAAATGGCTCTTTTTTCTGTCAGTTTTATTATAATTGTTAAACATTTTAAACTGTGTACATGATGTATTAAATCAAACGCCCCTCGAAATTTGAACTGTCAATTACATTGATTAAAAAATTCACCTGAGTAGCGGTTACACCAAATCGTGCAAAACTTGACTTTGGAGACATGAATTCGAATTTGAAATAAACAAGTAGACAATGTATTGTGTTATAATAAGTATATATTTTTTTAAAGCAAAATTGCGAGAACGTGTTCATACAACGGTGAGACTTTGGGAAGACACCTTGTATTGAAAAACAGAGTGTTTCTTCTTACTATCGTCTGTAGTACAGTTTGAAAATGCTGTCAACATCTCTTATTAAGTCAACATGTGCGGTCATAAAGACTCGATACTCTTTCAACTAAGTTTCTCTCGAGGCGCCCTTGCAATCAACACTGAACTGTAGATAACGTAACCTAACGTGTGTGGCATACGCTATGCGTATTTAGTGCCTTTCAAATTCATATAACATCGTGGAGTGCATTACCAAATGAAAATGCGTCGGTACATTTTCAAGCTAAAATGAGTTTTTGATTTTCAATTTTTAAGAATATTTTTTTATCGCAAGATAATGTGGGAATCAACTTGATCTATACATTGGAGAGATCGGCTGGATGCTTGCTGCTTCAGCTAAATTGAACGTCCACACCTTTACGGACCACGCCTTTGGTAGTTTGCTGTCTTGCACTTTAGTACCAATTTATGAATGCAGATGGAAAGTTGTTCACTTCTTATACTGTTTCCGAAGTACTGTCAATGATTTTTATGTGTTTGACTTTTCAAAAATTGTATAATTTGTTTTGGCTGCATGTGAGAGGAAGTTTGTTTTCTCTTTGCTTTCCCAGTCAAGATGTGTTTTGTCAACATGACAGTTATTTCTCTTAACTCAACCTCAATTTTCATTTTTTTTCAATTTGGTCAAGTATTAATTCGTAGAAAATTGTGCGATTTCATATTCTTTCGATTTGTGTATTTATAGTTTAACAATACCGTCTCTTTGTACATAACTTTTTTCCGATTGATTCATTTGTTCATGATGAATGTATGAGTGATTGCCCCAAGCTTTTCTTAGACTTAAAAAAATATAAACACAAATGCGGTAGGTTTCTCAGCTGAAATGGAAATGCTCTGATGTGTTCGTTTCCTTTATGAACAGAAGCAAAGCTAAAATAGTAATTGTTAAACTATTATTTCCATGAATGAATGTAGCCCATTTCAGTCTCGTTATCAGACAGTTTGCTTACGAGGCTACTTTCACGTGCGACTTACTTTTCCAAACATCAATGACGACATTGACTGGTATGTAGTCTTGTGTGGTCAGCATGCTACGAACGCTAGCCACGGTCTGTTCCTGTGTGTTGTTGATTAATGGAGAAATGTGTTTCATAACAGCAATATTGGCGCTATTGTACACGTGTGTGCACGACATCCAATGTTTAGCCAGTAAATGATTCATGCAGAGAAGCGTTTCTTTGTTAAAGAGATATCGTTTTAAAATTTAACAAGATGAGTCAAAAATGAGACATAATTACACTACTTGGACTTTCACGCTTTAAGGCGATCATCGGGCATTTAATGATATATTTCGCGTGTGTATTGAACATTTGTTATCTGCTTACTTACGATTTATAAAATTGAAAAAATGAATTAATGAATCGAATCTCATTATGCGTAAAATATCTTACACTAAAATCGTTTTCAGAAACGATGACTCAAATAACTGGAAGCCAATAAATATGCACCTGTTTGGTGGAAACGTGGCATTTTGGTATATGAAAGTCAATTCGATCCGATGGTATACGATTTGATCCTGTTTTCTTATGCCATGTAGAACGGATTTCACCGTTTGAAGTTATGCGCATAGGTCTGTTTGAAGTAGTGGTCGAAACAGTATTAATTAACCATCATATATCTGTTATCCAATGTAAGAGACAGCAGATACAATGTGATGAAGTTCCGTGTATCTGCTGTCTCTCTTTCTCTCTCTATGTTGCGTTCGCGTATTTGATTTTTTGTAGAAAGTGCTGATTTCTCACCTCATTAAAATCATTTTTGATTGCTTATGATTGCTGTATAATTCATTTGTTGAAAACTGGTTGGTCATTTTTAACCGCAGTGGCGGGTGCATTGGTTGAAATGTGGACATTTGTGGCACAAGTTTACTAAGGCGCCACGCGCTCACGCCGCACGCTTCTAGGCACGCTTATCGTAAAACAATGTATTTGAAAATTACGACGCAGTTACTTCAACGCTGTAGTCTACGTGAGTGTTTTTGTTACTTGCATGAGATCTGTCGCCAACAGAACTATTGCGGCAGACCAACAGGACAGTTCTTAGTGTCACTCTGTCACTGAACTTTTGAGAAAAATGTGGAATATGACGTCATTCTAGTTAGATTCTTTTGAACAGATTTAATCCGTCGTTGGGACTGTGAAAATCTACAAAGCTCACAAGCATCGTCATCGCTTATCCAAAAACCTGATCAACTGCGAGCGTTTCATCAAACTTGTTGCAATAGATTTAAACAATATCAAATAATTACAGAGTTGATATTTACAAATAATTTCATGCGATAATGTTTCAAACTTTCATTTCACCATTTAAGCCTTGACAATTAATTACGGAGATCAACCATCCGTATAATTGAGTGATAAAGAACTGGAAACAGCGGCAAGCATTTGACATCATAATTGAAATGCCTGTTTTGTAGCTTAGAGCTCGGAACATTATAGGATATCTCCTAGAGATTCAAAGAGATAGATTATCGATAACACTCGTCAGAAAAGGGTGATTTGTCTATCTAGTAGCCTGCGTGCAGACAGACTTTTCCTCTTCGTATATATATATAGACTATACCGAAGAAAAAAGTCTGTCTGCACGCAGGCTATCTATTTAGGAGCTGGGACCCTCAAGGTTTTGACACTGTTCTAGACGCCCTTTCCGTTCCATGGCACCGAATTCATAATACAGGGCAGAAAAGTCATGGCTTTCATTTTACTACGAAAACTGGCCTGAAAATTTTCAAAATATTGTAACTGCTTTTAATTAATACATAAATCTGAGACCCATGCCTTAAAATGCTACTTATGTCATTTTCAAGACGCATGACAAAGTCGAACATGATGTTATTAGTGTTGAATTGATTTTTTATCAGATTATTCGTTGCCAAATTGATAAAGATTGCGGACCAAAGAAATTCTGTCATCGATATTATAATTATTGTGAAAGTGGCCGTTATGTCGGTGAAATATGCCGACGGAATGGAAACTGTATGCCAGGACTCGTTTGCATGTGGGGATCATGTCGCAAAGAGAGTAAACTTGGAACAGAGAATAGTCGTTGTAAACGAGATAACGATTGTAAAACAGGACTTTGCTGTGCTAAAGTTGATGGAGAGTCGGTTTGCAAACCGTATCTGAAAGTAGGGGAAGATTGCGAAGTACCGGAAGGTGGTGTGGCATTTAGTATGAATCACAAATGCCCGTGTCAGCCAACGCTATCGTGTAAAGTAAAAAGGTATGTATTTATTGAGTAAATAACAGAAATGAGTGGGTGCAAATTGATGAATAAGAAATTTGATAAGAGGCCACCGTATAGACTCAACATTATCATCCATCGATTAGAATCATGATAATCATTTTGTAACACCTTCAACACTCCCTTCACATTGGAGGAAAGCACATGGGCTGCGATTTGATGTTCTGAAATTAGAAATAAAGTCATTGAGGATGTAATTTCTCTTAGTAAATTACTTAAACAAAATCAAATGTCCCAGCTGTGTTGAGAATCCGTAGGGACTTGGGTCCGACCCCTGACCGGAGTACTTGTTATTGGTATCGGGAACGGCATCTGGTCATACTCACTCACTGTCCGATGATGTTTTAAAACCCACTCCCATGAAAACTCAATGCTTATCTGGTTGTAGCAAAATGACAAATCCAAATAAAATGCAGTTATTGGATTCATTTTGTTAACAGTTTATTAATATTAAATAGTGAAAGATTGATTGATTTTTCACTTCAAATGACCTCGTCAGCAAGTGTTCGATTTTTCAATGTTTGTGACGGTTTGTTTTTAGTCTGCATGCAGGTTAGTGTCTCCAGCTGCGATAAATTAAAAAAGAAACAAGAACGACTTAGATATTTCAGTGCAATATAATTTGTTGAAATTATAATAATTTACGATATTTATCTTATTTCAATTTTCGTGTAATTCTTTTCTGTAGTCGTCTGCTTGGCACAGAGATATCTCGAATGGCGTGTAGTAAAGACGTTTGATGTAAAACACACAATATATTCATAACCACTCGAAAGAAACATCAAAAATGTAAAAATCAATTTACTTTTTGACTGGTTCAAAAGAAGGAGAGACAGCGAATACTACTGTTGAAGAAAAATGCATCGAAATGGAAGAAAAGAAGTTTCCACTGAAGAAAAGGCCGCTCACGGTAAAGAGTTGAACAGAATTCACTATCCGGTAAAAAGAAAGCATATCCATCGTACCCCCGCAAACTCTCAACGTGAATATACAATACACACATAAAGTATAATGCGGTAGCATAGTATTCTCCTGTTAACTGATTGGTAGGGAAGGCAAGGCCCCCTATAAACTGAACTCTACAATTACTCATACAAACTATTTCACTTTCGATTTCTATCAGTTCATTGTCATACAAGAATGTGATCTTGAAATAACAAAAATGGTATCTCGTTGTGAATAATGCAACCTCGTACTTGTTTGGCATGCGTTTTCAGGCTGCAAACGAAACAGATATCTAGTCTCATTTGCTAGGTAATAATAACAATCTTCTATTTATAGCGTATATTAAATAATATATTATAAATAAATATATATACATACATATCATAATTGTTATTATTAATAATATTATTTTTGTTATCTGTTATTGATTAAATTGAAATAAAACAGATGCTGTAGAAATCCTCTATTCCATGTATTTTGATTATAAGTTAAATCAAATGTTACATAATTTTGTAATTTGAAATTATGTTTTATTTTTTTATTGTAGAAAAAGTTTAAATAAAATGCGCTACAAGTGCAATTGGTTGCAAAAACACAAAACGGTGTAAATATTATAATAAATAATAATAAAATCAAGAGAAAAGGTGAGGAAACTTTTCTCGGCATCACGTTGCCAAATTAAATTATTTCGTCTGATTATTTAATCCACACTTATTCTTATTCTTATATTATCACCCTGTTTATTCTTTATTGAATATTCTAAGAGGCAAGAATGACAACAGCAAATTAATCAACCGGTTGGAACTCTCAAGTTGTTACGATACTATGTAATCAAGATCGGGCCAAATCGGAATTCATGTTGCAGCATGAATTTAGATAAGAGTGCAAATGAAAATCGGAGTGTTTAGTCCGATATTGATTGCAAATTTCAAAACTTCAAAATGTATGTGTGACCCAAATGTTTTTTTCGATAGAAAAAAGTTCTCCAAAAATTCAAATAATCAAATAATAAATATCGTGGGTTGTATTCAAATTGTTTACACATGATATTTTGATTATTATTATTGATCTAAAATGAATATATGTAGAAAATTTGCAACATTTCAGGCCCAAATAACCTGCGCTTCATTATTTGAATGCCGTACCGTCCTCCCAGCAGGGTGTTAAGAAAGATGTTATTGTAATACCCACCCAGGGTATTGCAACAAATTCGCAACATGTTGATTGTTTGGCTTCTATTGTTCTAATGTGAAATTTCTATTGTTCTAATGTGAAATGCAAATAGCGGTTATTTTGATTGAAGCCTTTGGCTAATAATAACAGACATTAGTAGCTCAGCTTACAAATTCAAATGCACACAGGGCGTTACGGAGCTCATTTTTGATACATATATAATCCAATAGTGTGTTTTTCATTTGGTGATGCTTCAAATTAGCTGCTTTGTCTTGCGAACACTGTATGCTGTAGCCAATAGAAGATCGTGAACAATTATAGTGCATTGAAGAAAGATAATTAAAACACGCTTCATTTCGTGATCTTCTCCCTCCAGTTCTAACTATTGACTGTGCAAACTATAAAGAAATGGTAGCTTTGATCACGGCTTAGCAAATATGAAGATATGTAATGATCTAAAAGGTCACATACAAAAGTTCAAATTTGATCAAATGTATATAATTGACAATCACAGTAATTCTGACTGTTGATGCTACCTTTTTTTAACGTAAACTAATGGTGGCTGGTTAGATCTTTCTTGATACCCCCTCGTCTGTGAATGTATTTAAAATTGGTACGCTTCGATCCCACAAAAATGTACTAATTTTCAGAACAGGGCATGCCAGTACTTAAAAATCTTCCAAGATAGCAGACTGATATCGGAAATAGATGCTGAGTTATAATTTCCAATGAATTTATGCTAGCTTGTATTTCGACACTGTTGGCCCTTGAACGGTTCATGTTGAAATGTCCTTCCACGTGTTTCTATCTTTTGAAATTGCATTGAATGGTTTTGGTCATGAGTCTGGTGCATTAATTAACTCAGTTCATAATTGCATCTCGATAGTTGATATCCGACCCTTTGAAAACATACGCATACGTGTCTATGTGCACCTAGTAAAACAAGAATCCTCCAAACTGTGTTGACTAGATAGCTCTCCAAACAAACAAACAAAGTCTAGTTGAGTAAAAAGAAGGGTATCTATCTATATCATCATTGAATATATTATCTATATTTGATATTTTTTAATGGATTTCTGTATGCAATGGTTCGAATATTGAACAGTGGATAGTTGTGACGCAGTATTTGTGCTTTGGACTGGTTCAAAAACATGAAGTTTTGAAATTTAAACAGGAACGTAGCTTTATGGACAAAATTTCTTCAAAACTACTACTCCAAAAGTTTGGAGTTGCAATAACATCCAATTGCCCCGGCCTTCTAGATGAATACACAGAGGCAATCTGGAAAATGCTGAATATTTTCAAAGTTGACAGTCACAACTAAACGGCTATCATCTTGCGAATTTTCTTATCTGGTTGATAAGCTATAGTATATGATCCAAAATATTTTAATTGATTGCTTAAAATGTTTATTCAATATCTATCTAATCCAAAATGAATGTGTGTACAGTACGATGCATTTGAACGTGGCATTGCCAGTAATACAACACTGTAAAATGGATAAAAATCGACATCCCTTTTTGGTATAGTTTGAATGAAAATAAAATTTAGGAGACTTTCATTTAGTCACATGTAATTATAGGCCTAATGTAGTTTTGTTGTATATTTATATGCATATTTATGGAACATTTTGATGTCCACATGGGCAACGGAAGCAAACATCCAGTTGGAAACAAACAATGAATCTCATATTTAGAGATTGGGCACTCAAACCCTGAGCCCCAAATCTTCATTATCTCCTTGCAATTAAAAGCCTTTCTGCAGATCATGTCAATTGGTTACATCATACCTTCGAAATAAATTTAATTGTCACTTGAATGTTTCTGAATAAATAACTGCCCGGTTTGCTGTCGTTTCAACTCTCCCAAGGTGCTACAAAGAGGAGAATGTTTTTAAGCAAATGAGAGCATCATTTGAAATGGGTCTCTGGTGTAGGAATGTAGCCTCGTGCATAACAAGCGGACTGCATTAAAAGTACTGTACATGTAGAATACGGCGCAGGTAATTAAACATTTTCAGAGCTATTCTGACCAACAGAGACAGTGATGGACAACGCTATTACACATTTCACAAGGGTGAGCTTTCCTCCGATCTCCCAGTCAAGTTCAATCACATGTCTCTGTGGTCGTTTGTTGGATCTCCGCATTAGGAGGATACATTGGCTTCCAGCACATGACTCAAGGTATATACAATGCCTGCCAAAGGAAATCGATTTGAGATGCTTGTCTGGGAGCGAAAGCTGCTGTGGAAGAAGGAGAAGTGTGATAAGGCGTTTTAGTACAAGTGTAGGACAGTAGAGAGTGGATCAAGTTAACGCCCCGGTTAACGCAGCCTTGGCCACCGCTTGATTTATTCCTGATGTTCAAGTGTATTATCTCTAATATAGAAAAATATAAAAAAGCAAATAAATAGTTTGGAATGGAGAGGAAAGAGACTAATTCCTCATTTTTGTAAATCTGCAATATAAATAATATGTTTTTATTCTTACAATCGAAAGATGTAAAATTTTGATTTGCATCTATTTCGTCTTCTTGGATAATTGTCTTGACTTTTGATCAAATCTAATTCAATACCTAGGGTATAATAGAACACAAGCTATCTTTTCCAACCATTTTACCAGAGAGTAGAAGTGAAATGAAGCATGCCGAAAAAATCTTATCTAACTTCTTTAGCTCAAAATTTAATTCGCAATATTGCTGAGCAGTTACATCGGTATATCTCCCAAAGTCTTCGTAGGCCTTGGATTTATGCATGTGGATAAAAGAAGAGATAGGGAGATTTCGAGTCACAAGTTATCAAAAGATAAATATAGTTTTGTAATCCCATTCGAATATAAAAGATCTATAACAATTGTCCGTTGGATTGAGTTGAAGTTCCACGGATGATTGGCCTATCGCAGCGGTTACGAGGAGACCGGAACGGTAATTTAGATATCTACAATAGTAACAAGTGTAGACCACCCAATATCTTTCAAACATGGAAATATTGTTTACAGAGTATCCAATCATCAACAGTGACATAAAGATAGCAGGAATCCGAATTCAGTTATTAAAACATCTTTTTGTTTTGCATTTTGTATGTAGGTCATCTTATCTGTTGAGAATCAAACCAAACCATGAACAATAATACGACATAAAAGATTAATTCTACATCAAAATAATAATAATAATCTATCCTAGTGTTTTTACAGGACACAGAATTTCCAAGCCCACTTTGCCCACGCGAGGGGAGTCAGTGTGAGAAGTTTTGGAGATAGGGATGTGCCAATTTGAGCTCGAAGACGTAGGCTCAATGTACTCTAAATGTAAACCAGCCAACTAGGGAAAATTTCAGTTTTTGCAATTAGTATAATACTATATACTGTAGTAGAAGATCTTTAAACTCGCATTTCTGTGATTAGCATTATACTTAGCAATCACTCAGAACCAATTTCAAATACAAAGAACGAAAAACCCTCTGGTTGTTATCTAAAGATACCTTTGTAAACTACATGGTGGATTAAACTGCACGCCTCGATGGTAAAGCCACTTTACAGTATATTCATTATCGACCATGAAAAAGTGATTTTTGACGTGTTCAAATTTGAAGTTTTTTCCAAAGGTAAGCTTCAGAATGACGTTTTGCAACTCTATGTTTGAGTCTGTGAGCATACTATAGGTCAGCACATGAAGGTACGTTGTATTGGTATAGCCTGCACGCACATAGACAGACGTATATCATCCCTCGTTCCACTATGAACGCTTATGAATGGAATAACAAAAAAGACTGTCTTTTCTAGTTTAATTATTATTCAAATGCAAAGTTTCAATTTGAACTTGCGGCTTTGATGAAAACCTAGCTAAATCCTGGAACCTATTTTTGCATTTTACATTTTATCTTATTCGTTCATGCTTTTGACTGCATATTAGATTTTTAACCATTCACTCGCCCGTTCTCTGAAATTTTAATATACTACTATCTGCCGAGGATGCTAGTTTTGGAAAATGATAGCGTGATATTTGCAGCATATACACGGTAATGTTCTACTGTACAGAGGTTTCTCTCACTGCGTTCGCTTTGGCAAGACAAAGATTTTTATCTTTTCAAAGGGTTTTATAAATTATGTAAGGAATTTTAAAAAATATTGATATTTTGTTCGAAATTTTAAAAAGAGATGAAATTTTCTGCTTCTTTTGCCTGCTCCTACTTGATAATTTCAACCCCATCCATTTTCTTGTTACCATGAAATGACTCAAATTATGACGTCAACAAGGCAGATGAAAATTCATATCGCTATAGATGTCATTTCATTAGTTAACAAACTGCAAAAAACGTTGACCAGGCCTAAACTGTTTTTTAGAACGATATCGTAAACTGCCTGGAATTACCAGCATCACCCCACAAAGTCTTTATTTTATAGTAGCCATCAAGACCGGGTATAGCTTGAGTGTTCTCTGTTTGGTGCCTTGGTCTCGTGTAATGGGCTTCATCGATCACTATCGACACGTGTGGGGGCGACTTCAATATCTTTAATAGTTGCTGTATGAACGTCAGATGTTAATATCAATTGATTATCAAATTGTTGAAATATTTTAACATGGAGAATCATTCTTATGAACAATGGATTGTTTAGAGTTCCTGTCGACATTTTTCTTCAAAGGTATGACAAAATAAATTGTTTGCAAATGTATAAATTGTAAAGGATGTTACACTTCATAAAAATGCCAAACGGGGAGGCAAAGACTTTGGTTATGATATGCTGTGTGAATCTATTTGTCTTCAGGGCTCCCTAACGTGAATTAACCCCGCCTTTTACCCAGGATTTGTTCGCCCCCTGGTTTGCAGTGAAGAATAAAATGCGAGCTGGAGTCTATTCATTGTTTCATTTTTTTAATAGCCAATTGCACGAGCGAAACAAATGGTACATAGCTTTAATTACACATAAAATAATCGAAAATGCATTCAAGCAGTATTAAGGCACCCTGACGTTCACAATACAAGTAGGATGGACCGTTTTATTATAATTCATTCACAAAAATAACAACAGAGTGTGTGTCGTTTCTCCGGTCGTAAAACTGCACATTGACGACACGAGCTTATAGAATTGTATTTTTTTTGTGACGAGAGTTCTGGAACAAATTCATCCACGGAGATCTGATTTATCTATTAAATTAATCATGAATTATTGGATTTATTATGGTTTAATAATAGAAATGTTACTAATCAATATAATTAATGCAAGCTGGTTAACTGTTGTGCGATCTGTACCCGTAAAAATGCGAACAGGATTAAACGGGAGACTTACAAACTCAACGCAGAGGACTTTGAGCAAGGTATTTTCAACATAATTATCCAAAATGTTATTATATTACTACGGTGAAGAAGATTTGAATTTTGATATTTTTCATGATCTTAAATTTTGATTTTATTTACAGCTTGATTGTAGAAAGGACAAACATTGTGCACCAGGCAGTTTTTGTCATAAACATTTTGGTCTGTGCCATAAATGCCGTCAAGAAACAAAGCTTTGCCGTCGGAATAAAATGTGTTGTAACGGTTTGGAGTGCATTAGCGGTGTTTGTCGTAAAAAACTCTACAGTGGTTTAGAAAAATCATCATGCCGAATGGATCGTGATTGCAACCCTGGTTTATGTTGTGCAAAATCAGATGGTGTACTTGTTTGTAAAAAAATGTTAGGCAACGGGGACCTTTGTAGTGTACCCGATGGAGGAATTATTTATTCGATGAATCACACATGTCCTTGTGCGGATGGTTTAAAATGCCGAAAAGTTCATAAAAGAAGTAGACGAAGTCAAGCCAGGTAAATATTTCAAAACACATGGTGCTTCTTGAATTAATTACTAAGTTTTGCGATTCGTTTTTACGAGGAACACGTTCGATACACGATGCCCTTCACACGAAACGTTTCAAAGCCTTCATTCTCTTGAAACGAATGCATTTTAGAGCGTGAAAGTTTACTAGGGACCCATCTTATGTCTTATGCTTAAAATGAATCTTAAAATATCTTCATCGTGTGTACGGTGCCTAAACGACCGTCCTTTCGTGACAATTTTATTGAAAAACTGCTTTGTGGCTAGGTAAATGCCTTTTTGATGGAAATCTACCGCGTGGATAAGGAATATTCATATTATTTCATGCATTATTGCAGTTTAATCGTAATTCAAGGTTGATGCTGTAACAATATATTCATGTTTGATGACATCCTTTAATATATCCTGTGTTATTATGTCTTTTTGTATTTGTTTTTTAGTTTGGCAGATAGTTTTTTGTTGTCTTGGATTCAACAGCAAGAAAGACGCTGTCGGACTTGATCGAGTGTTTATCTTGAAAATAAAGTTGATATTAAAACATTGGGCTTGCCATTTACAAAGCTGATAACAAGACTTTCCTTAAATTGAATGTTCAAGCTTCATGGAACATGTAAACATCAATTTATTAATGTTATCTACAATCTCAAAATCAAGATTAATAACGTTGAAAATAAACAACATCACGAAATCCTTATTTAAAGAAACAAACGAGGGAGAAAGTATTTCAGTATCCCAGAATTATTTACCATGTAAATATTTATACATATAATACAACAACATTTATACATTCTATAAAATTATTTTATAAAATATATATATAGAGAGATATACATAAGATATATAAATAACAGTCAAAGACTGACAACGTACTTATCGTAAGATACATAATGTGTTCTGCGAAGTTTAATTTACTCCCAACTTAACGGGCGTTTACTATAAGTAGATTCATCAGTTCTCCTTCAAGGAGCTTTTTGTATTTTAGAAATCAATTAAAGATTAAACTATCGTCATCAGAGTTGTTCTAATTACGTTATGTCTTTGGACATCAAAAGAATAATCTGTACATAATTGAGCAAGTTATATTAGAAAATGCTTTAATCTTTCGCTCACGTAGTTAACGCATTTAAATTGAGGTGTATATGGTATTGTTTACAAAATTAAAGTGCATCATTTAAACAAAACTACGTTAATCATGACATTTTGAAAATGCACCAAAATTAATCATACTTCTATCAACATCCTGACATTTATTGCTAGCTGATGGTATTTTAAATACATTGTTTAACAACGGAATTAATTATGATTGTCGTATTAATATTGTAATACCTTTTTTTTGTTACACAGAAGATTAATTACAAGCTTGAATATCATTTCCCTATGTCAACTGCAGTATTCAACCTGTTGCGAGTAATATTTAGCAATAAAAGAGCGATGCTATTTGCAGATTCAAGCTACAAATAATTCCTGCAGCACATGTCTAGTCGTTTGAAAAAAAGCTATTGAAATACGATTTGCTGCTACAAAAGTGCTTAGAAAATCTGTGGTCAATCAACAATTTAGGCTCGCACAAATGAACCGTTATGAACTACAGAGTATGCAATTATTCAATGGTGTAGCTATGGCGTAGCGTAATGCTGTACAGATTTTATTATTTTTGACATACAAGCAGGCACTGTATTTCCGCGTTGAGCTCACAGGACCGGCATAAATATACTTGAGACTTATGTAATCGCTAATTCCTATAAAACGAGAGCAAAGTAATTTTTAGCACATGATATTCGGTAAAACGGAACAGGTTCTTGGGCTGCAAATTTTCCTGCAATGCTTCACAGCCAACAGTTATAAATCATCTTTGTTTAAGAAAATTAAATCAAAGCAGCATCGTTAACATAGGTGCAAAGGTGAGTTAACAGGCTTCGATAGGTCAGTCGATAAACTTGTTTTCAATTTTCTTATCTTATCAGAAGATTTAGGCGTCTTTAGTAATCATATCAATTAAAGAGGATTAATTGTTTAATTACACAACCCTTCATTGTTGATATTTACTGATAAAATGAAAATTTTATTACAAAACGTTTAGATGGATAAACATCTTAATTGAATCAATTCTCACTTTAGGCTAAAGAAAGCTATGGTGATTTTTACATGAGAAAGACATTTTGTGGTTTGAAAATAAAAATAAACAGTTATGATAATCTATAAACATTAACTTTGTCTCTACAAATTTATAATTTAATCATCATAAAAATGATTTATTTTTATCCTCACTGACTTCATAAGAGGAAATAACCAATTATATTGTCTGTGAGACAATTTTTGTTTCGTAACAGGCGTGGAATGCTACAGGCAGGAATCTTAAAACCCAGAGACGGCTTACAGGTCAATAAAATCGGTTGTAGGAGGGCGTGGCCCCTTGATTCTGCATACGCACGAAAGTGTTAGAAAGTAGGAAAGCAGGGTAAGGGAATGTACAATCGTGATTTTTGTATTTTGGATTTTGACATCAGTTTTACAATCTTCGAAGAATGATATTGAATCAATGTATGAACTTCTAAAAATTTAGCGGCGTTAGAGTGAAAGATTAAATTCTACCTCCTCTCGCTCCCCAGGTGTCTATACCCTCCGGCATTTGATTCCGTAAATTTACAAGTATAACAAGTTACTATAAAGCTGAAGTTTTATGTTATTATTGAAAAAGCATATATAGACTGCCCATCGATAGAGAAGTACTCTGAAATACAATCTACAATCAAGGTGAATAGCTATACGTTTATGCCTTCACCACCAACCAACCAGCCATTTCTCTAGTAAATCTTCTACATCATCACTCGTCGATCTAGCCCGTGGGGGAGAATACGTAATTTCCGAGCGTAGAAGATTTATTACCCTCAGTGGATAAACTAATGATTGTTGTGTGATCAATAAACCTACGTATACTAGAACAGTGCATTTTGATTTTCAATAATCAATTAGATTGGGTTTACCTAACTATCAGAGGCGATTGAAAACTTTCATGTAACTATCAAGGTTCGCGAGTAGCTACGGGAGTCACGTTGTAACATTTTCTTCTTACGCAGTCAAAAACTGTTCTTCGGAAAACATCATACGCAAACGCAAATAAAAATTGTTCTTTATCCCCATTAAATTGTGCGAGAGACTACGTCATTACGTTAGTTGTGGTAAATAATCGAGTTATTTATTTTACTTATCATTAATTACCAAAACTACAAGCATATCCATTGATTTCGTTGAATTAAGTCAGATGTAGAAGCATTCAAGAGCTTTTCGTTTGAAATTACATTTTATATCCGAATAAAATAGTTGAAAGCAGTCATTATCCGCAATTGAGATTTAGCGACGACGTGATAAAGTGTGCTTAAAACATATTCGTAGAACTTAAAATAGTGATTTGTCCATTAATTTACATAGAAAAATAAGAAGAGTAATATTAAACACTTCTACTCAGATTGCTGCTGGACAATTTTTCTCGACAGCTAATGGCAGTTTGAGCAATTTATATGGCGTACGGGGTTTTTCAGTTGGTGGGTTCACTTCCCCTTGGGCTCAATTCATATCTTGACATATAGCAGAAGTTGTGCAGGCTTCTACTTGCTACGGAGAAGAACAGAGGATCCCTAATGGTTGTCTGGTGATAGATGACTGGATGCGAGAAGTATTGGTATCTCGGTACCTGGTCAATTTCTAAAACAATCATTTTTTGACTTGATCATTACAAGGATTTTGAAGATAAAATTCATCTCGTAAAACTCTTTAGTGCAATTCCGATAGAAATTCCACTTATCAGAAACTGGATTTGAAAGCCAATTTCAATTTTGTGGTCAAGCCCTTATCAAGCATAAACTCGTGGAAATGTAATAGAAATGGTTTGTAATTCAACTTGCATTAAAGGGGGCTACTACACGGTCTGCACTGTAATTGCTGCGATATAAGCCATTGAGAGTGTGTAGACGCGTTTTCTCCATTTGAAGATTCTCGTCCGTGATCGGAGACAATCTAGTGTTTCACTACAACTGTGATCTGAGATAAGAAGGGGAGGAGACGATGATAATCTTAATGAGATAAATAAATCTAAATGTACTAATACATCATTCTATGGTACTCTTAAATAAGGGTATCAAAAGATAGATTTAAGATTCATTGAACAATGTGAAGACAATCCCAGATCACCGTAACAAACGCTGTTTATTAAAAAATTCATGTTTACGATCAAATCATTTAATAAATATATGCATGCAGATCAAATGATTATATTTATCAGATGTAATCTTCGATATGCAATTAACAGATTGCCCAAATTCGTCATCAATGTCTATGATAATGTCATTCAAATCTTTATGAAAGTAGATTAGCTCTCGGTGACATGGGCTGGTGACTGTTGCATCGACCGTATCCTTATGAGAGAACGTAGCAGCAGGCAATTTAACCACAAGGTTACTCTTTATTAATCGTCTTAACGGACAACACCTCCCAAATGATCTGATGTTGTGATTAGCTGTGCGTATAACCAATATCAGACAAAGCAGACACTAAACTTAATTAAATTTAACTCGTACGCTTGCAATGAATGAGTGAGGGATGAATCAAAAAGCAAGCTCACGCCCGACACAAGTATAGGGATGGTTTTATACGTCCGATTCGTATGGGACGTTGGCACAGTACAGTAAAGATAGCGATCAAGGGGTGTAAACTTCTATTTTGAGCATTAACGAGCGTCCAGCTGTATGTGGGGTACATTTTGACCGACTACGATTAAGAGCGTTTTCGTATACCACTTCCACGGGTCGTACCTCCATCAAAGCCCATCGACTCATTATGCTTAATAGAGGTCTATGTAAAATTTATTAGTTTCACGTATAAATAACGATGTTTATAGCTAGAAATTTCCATCTATCGAGCATAAAGTATACATTAAATAAGTCACAGAAATAAGTAGGCTGTATCAAACTATAGCTTTAATATTCAACCACGCCCGAACTACATCAAGGAGCTGAAACTCGGTTGGGTTGTCTAGTATACAGATGACATGAACCGGAGATACCAATATAACACAAGAGTTACAAAAATAAATGTCCTGCTGTATGAATATATATAGTTCAAACATTTCTGATACAAGTAAACTATTTTGTAATGACTGAGTCGTTGTCACTGATTGCACATAAGATGCTTCGAATACATAAAAACCGTATAGATATAAAATGTGACGAATTATTTGTGAAAAACGAAAACGGTTTGAAAATAAGCGGGTTAGTAATGTGTGCGATGAAACTTCTCAAAACCAGATTTTGAGTCCAATTGCAAAAAAGAGTTTAGTAACGAAGTGTAACGAGCCGAGCAAAACGTTTTGAATAATTTGAATTCATCAAATGCTTTCAAAAAGCAAATAACCAACTTACAAATGAAACTTTGATTAAGTGAAACACAAAATAATATTACCATCTATAATTTATATTTAATAATTAATCCTTATGTCTCACAATTATTACAAAATCTCATAAATTAAACTCAACAATATATATTTACATACAGAACTACTGCGTCAATTAAATTCTATTTAGTTTGCAGTCTCTTAGAAACAGATACTAACTCACTTATAGAAGCGTTGACAAATTCAAGTGAATTTCTCCACCCTTGAAGGCTGTAAAATCTACATCATGCCTTACGTATCTAAATATCACTACATTTTACAGCTATTGCTCATAATTATTTTTAATGAGTGCAATTTTTTCATTGAATTTGATTTCTTGTTTTTTTCAAATTCTGAAATCTCTTCAATTATCAACAAGCCTCTCAGAGAAGCAAGTCAAATTACCCGAAATCTTCAAGAGTTCAAATTACAATTTTCCATTTAGAAATGTTTCTAATGGTATCTTCAAGCAGATTTTATACCGTAACTCTCTTCTCGGTAATTTTTACTGTATATTCAAGCATTTTTCTCGGATGCCTGCCGTGCTTTTAATAAAAAAATGTCCTAAGCAATCCTACCATGCAGATTTTAGCGCTTGGTCCAATCTGGCTGTTTCCATGGTGAAAATATCCCATAGCAATCAATAAAGAAAAATGATGAGTCAGATATTTGTTCCGTTCGTCCTAAATAGACAACAGATGCCGTAGCGCTGAAAAAAAAAAAAAAAAAAAATTAACTACGATCGTTTAGTACAAGAAGCTGTAAATTTGACTGAGCTTCAGCGTCTATAGTATTTTCATGATTCAAGTCTCAAAATTTCATTTTGAATACGACTTTTCAAAACAAACGATCTCATTTTCTGTATGTTTGTTGTACTTTAGTAAAAGGAAACTTCATGTTGAATGCGCGAAACGCAACCGATGAATATAACATATGCTCTTAAAAAAGAAGTGTAGCAAAGATGTTGAGTTGTAGTTAAGGCCTCAACATGCCTTAAAACAAATTTTAGCTTGGAATCTTTGCAGGGTTGAATTCTGATGGCGTGTTATTGTTTACTGGGGTAGGGACGGAAGTAGAGGGGAGATCTAAGGGGGATCTCTCAGGAACAACAACGGTCATTACGTAATATAACAGACTGCATAAATGAATAAATAATGATAATTATTAGGGCATGATTTGTGGGAAATACAGTAACAACGTTCAATTCAGCGAAGTGAGTTCCAAAGTCAAAAGTGACTGCAACATGAGGCAAAGGTAATAAGAAAGAGAGAGAGAACGGTACATTGACCATGTGTAGGCCTTTTTAGTAAGCTTTGATTCACGTGCTTTGATTCAGAGCATGATGGATTTGAAACAAGGTGTTACTATGGTAACTAAGAGATGAAAGTGTTTCCATTGCCGATCATAACTCATTCTTTCCAGATCTCTTACCTGAATTTTTCTGTAATTCTCCATTTCCAGCCATCCAAACAGACATCCCTTAAAATAAAATTTGAATAAATGGTTTGATACATTGAGATTCAAACTAGGTCAATTAGAACTACATAGAGTAATCTAACATTAATCTTTGGAGAACATATTTTAGATAATAGAAACGAAAATAATTGAAAATGTAAATGGAAACTTTGTAACAAATCTGAGAATCTGTTTCCATAAAACGCTGCATAAGTCTATCTACTTACATCATCCCAACGCAATGGAAATTAAATTTTCAACTTTTTAAATTACACACCGCTTTTTCAAAGTATTTTTTAGCAATTTTCTAGGTGGATTTTCTTTAAATAATTCACATTTAAGAAAATAATGAGCATAAAACAGAAGAAGTCTGTACCAGTTTGCTTGAGGCAATGCAAATTATGGAAACGTTACCTCCAAAACCAAAAGACTCTACACAAATTTATTTCTTTGATTAAATCTTTGAAGAAAAAGAACTTCAAAAAAAAAGTGCATCACTTGATGTAGCTTTATAATTACCTTATATTTTTAGCTTGATCACCAAGAAAATATGTTGTTATTGGTTTAATAGTTGTTTTTGACGATCTAGCTGGAATGGAGAAATCTTCAGTGGTAGAATTCACATACAGCAGCCCTTTATTCCATGAAACTTGAAAATCAAGATTTGAAAATTTCACCGAGAAGAAATTCTGGTTTTTGACAGAAAACTTAATCTGAAAATAAACAAAGAAAAAAAGTAAATAAAACCTGATATGAAAGTTATCTATCTTAATGTATCAAATATTTATTGCATTTAATATGAAAATATCGCATATGTTCTTGATGATTATTCTAGCCTGCACATAGACTATAGTAAAACCTGTATACGACAGCCAGATATGAGAGGTGGATAAATTGACAAGAGTATTCAGGTTGCCCGTTATATCGAGGATTAATTCAGTAGAAAATATTGTTTTGGAAATTGCAAGAGTGACCATTATGGACAGGTGACCGCTTTATAAAGGTGATGGTTATAACAGGTATGACTGTAATATGCTTAAAGAAAGTAAATAGAGGTTAAATATGCTGAGGAAAGAGTAAAAAGTTCAGAATTAGAGTTGAATCTGAACAAGAAAAAGATTGCAGCTGGTACTATTAATTAGCATTTGTTTATTATTGAAAATTTGCCTTGGATGAAATAACAAAATCTTCTCTTAGCCCCCAATAAGCAAATATCAGACACTATAACCTTCAAAATCAATCATCTCAAATCAATCATCTTCTTATACATCATACTTCCACTCAACTAAAAAATTAGGGGTCCCGGGGATAGCTCCTGAAATTTTGTATCAAAGCCCAGAGAAATAGCCCCAAGCCTCAAGATATAATGGTTCACATTACAGTATACTTTATATGTTACATTTTTATTTATTATTAAATTTCCATTATTGTTGATAAGGGAAGTTTGTGTACCCCCACCAAGGGCAAGTGAATGCTGAGAACAGTCCATGAAAAAAGTTTTAATCAACTTATCAGGTATTTTGAAAAAAATGATGATGTTGATGACGATGACCATTTTTTGCAATCTAATACAGTATCAGGTAGGAAAATTGAAAACACATACTGCACTGAATCTTCAAAATAAGATAGGGATAAATAATAAAAAGTCTGTACTGTTGCACTGACTATAGAAGTCGCATGCTATTGTCGTCAATGCTATCATCACAACTTGAATATTAAAAATAATTCTATCATAAGACTTACATTCATATCAATATGCGGCGTTAACGAAGCATTTTGGACAATCGAGATATTGTATGATTCAGCATCGATTAGTTTTACAGAGACAGAGCGTGGCATTAAGAAGACAGCAATAAGACCAAATACCAAAAGACAGAAACATACGGTCAACAAAATATAGAGCTTCCTAGATGTAAAACAAAACAAAAGTAATATGTTAGTGATTTATACCAAAAACTACAATCAATTGTGGTTGGTCTTATTCATGCATGGGAAATTGAATCATAATTTTGTAATGAATTGTAATGTTCTAATATTGATGAAATTGAATCATGGAATCATTTTTTGTGTGAGCAATCCTTAACTCCAAATATTCAGGGTCAGGGCCGTTTTAAGGCAGAGGCACAGTAGACACGCCTACAACCCAAGCTCAGATAGGCCCTTTCTCTACAAGAACATAAATAGTCAACACATAAAAATTTTCCAAAACAATTTAGATTTAGCCTGTGTCCCTCAATTATTAGATCATCTATCCATTCAAGTGACTTTCATGAAGAGGAGTAAAGGATGGCTTGAATTTTTGCGCCTTCGACATTAAAAAGCTATAAGTCTATCAACCTATAGTGGTAAAACATCCACAATCTAATAGACAAACAATACAAACAGGTTTCAGTGTGTCATTGAAATAGGGTACGTCGAATGTGCATATTTTATACCAGTGTGATGCACAATGTGAACTACTGAAGTCCTGAATCCATCATATTGAAAAGCTCAAAGTAAACAGCTTCTACATTAGATTTTGTTTCCAACTTTCTGAAGTGGTGCGTACACAAAATTGATAAAAATAATATAATAAAGAGGAGATTTCCAAATCCAGACAACCATAAAGAGGAGAAAAAGTAATATTTTGAGTTGATCATTCGGTTTTCTATTGGTATTGCAGCCAATTTTAAATCTTATACAGCAAATTTCCAATTTTCAATCTTGATAAATGAAAAGATGTCTCTTCTAGTCTCCTTAAGAATGCAATCTTGCTGGCAATAAAAAAAAGGAAACTGAGGGTAATACCGTGATGGCATAAGAAAGTGAAACTGTATAAACATTTCAGCCATACTCTGATCATATTGTACATCTGCTTATAAGTAGAACAGATAATTCCATATAAAATATAAATAGAAGTTATTCAATATCAAACCTCAAAATAGTCTTGAGATTGTCAAGTAAGTTACAAGCATCAACGCTTTGCTTGACTTTGAAACACAATTTTAAACTCATGCAGCAATTAATAAGCATTTGTACCTTTACTCAAGTAGGATTTTCAACCACAAGATTTGAATTCATTCTAATGCTAGGGTGATACACTTTATCCTTTCCATGAACATACAATGTAATTTTTTTGAATGCATGCACTCACAAGTTGACTATGTTGAGCCACCCTCTCAAATAATGTTTGCAAATTTTGCTAACAAACGCTTAGCATATTTCCTGGGGCATATTTCTTTCCTCTGAATATGGCTACCGTATTGAAACTGCTACTTCTCTCGTTGCAAGATGAGGATGAAAAAACAGAAGCATTGTCTATGCTGTGTTCTTTTGTGGGTTGCAAAGAGGCTACAGTTTTCTCTGTTTGCATAAATTATAAGAAAGATCATCACGGAGTTTATTTGAAAGGATGCAAACCAATTTGACTTTCTAGTAGAAAAGATTGCTTTAAAATCCCAAAGCAAGATAAAATGAAGATCCATTTTGTATGTGTGCGTATGCTTTTCCAAATTTCAGAGCACCCCCTAACAAATGGTGGTAAAAATATTCCAAAAGTTGGTGCCACGCATAAAACGTTGCATGCAACGTGCAACAAAATAGATCAGAATCCTCTTTGATGTATGCTGCATAGGCCTACAGTATTTTTGGGATGTCGTTTGCTGTACTGCATTATAAATTTTCATAGCGCCACGCTGCAATTTTTCAGGCAATGAAGTGTGTTGTATTAAATGGGCACAAAGATTGCAGCATGGGCATGGCACCTAAGCGCAAATTATATAATAAAAAGCATTTTATTTATAACACTCCTTTTTAGAACCTGAAAATTTAGTATCCCTCTTAATGAAGGTGTCATCTTTTTACAACAGCATGATTGGAGTAAAACGCATTAAATAATCCGTTTCAAAACTGTTTTATGGCTCTCAGTACTCGATTGAAAACAACCCATTTTCTGTAGTAAAATATACTGGCGGCTATAATAATTTCAAGATACCTAAGTAAGGGTGGATTTGCAATAAATGTATTACCGCTGTAGAAATCAAATGAATCAAATGAGGTTGTACTCTGTGTTGAGTTAAGGCAGTTCAATATGTGTCCTTATAATTCGATATCTAGTGGAGTGGGTTTGTTTAGAATCATTGCCACAATTTATGATTCCCACCAAAAAGCGATTGATATAGATATAGATATTTTTTTATTTTGATCATGAAAATGAGATGAATTTATGGTTAGATGGTTTTGAAAATTTGTACTGGTTAAAAAGTGTTGAAACAAAATCTGAAAGTGTGTAAAACGTTCAAGAACAAGTCATTTAAAAAAGAGTGGTAAGTAAATGTTTAGGCTATAATGTGGTGCATACTGTAATACAATCGTGTGGAGAGGGAAAATCAATTACTCATGGTTGGTTGGTCTATTATTTTGATGCAGTTAAATTAAGTGCGGAAACCGCAATTAAAGAGCGCAAATAAATAATTCCCAATACAATTATGTGAGAGATGCCACAAATGTTTTATCTGTATACATACGTTCTTCTTGGTTTTAATCTTGCGTCTTTAACAGGTATTAAGGCAACCATACTGTCTGCTTGCCCTAAAAATCAGTATTAAAAATATGCAATAGCATTCAGAAATACAGAAATGATATTTAGAAATTAAAAACTAAGTTTGTATCAAAAGTTTCTTCGGAAAATATTTTATCAAATAAGATAACGACACAAGGTTATTCAACGTTTCGGACATTTTTATTTAATGCCATCATCAGGAAAAGAATGATTTTACA
>JANVCG010027663.1:0-11321 GCA_025505365.1 Haliclystus inabai | reverse complement strand
CGTAGTCGGTTGAAGAGAAAACTTCAAACATTTAAAAACCACCAATTTGTCTTATTGCATTGTTCAAATAAAATGTTCGGTTCTAATTACATTTGGAATAACAGCATATGTGATAAATCAGCCTCATTTGATGTTGAGACATACCATCTGCCGATAATCTACTGAAACGAGTTTTTGAATAATGTTACTGGAATCAAATACTAAGTCCTATTATGAGCTAATTATAAAGCGGTAAATCAATATAGGGATATGGATGCTAAAGAGCAATACGTATTCATCAAGCAACAACATACAAAAGGCGTCGTGTTTTGAAAGTGGGAGCCAATCCAAAAAGTGTCTTTTGGCATATTATAGAAATTGACTCACATGTCATCATGATGCAATCAATTTTTTCGATCTTGAAATTCTTCTTGATAAAAATTGCCCTCATATGGGTATTTAAAGCCTACAGTTGCTGAAAAAGATAATAGATGCTCGATATGGGTTGTTCTGATTGCAGAAAAATACTTCGAAATGTAAAGTAACTCAAAGATTATACCCAAATTGATACATCTGTACAGTTGAGCTAAATAAAGTATAATCAAAATGCAATGAAGATTTCGTTTTCAACTCTTTTATTAATTAATAAAGGTAGATCAAGGTACATAGCTATGAATAAAGTGTTGCGGTATTTTCCTGACATTTTCATTTGAACTTTGATGCGTTGTTTTATGTATTATTATAAAAATAATTATCTGACTATATTGATTATCAATCTAATCAAGCAAGCTCACACGTTATAATTCAACACAACACTCAATTTGCTATCAAACAAAATTTTTAAATTTGCAGAATATAGATAGGAAAAAATATCAACATAAGTTCTAATTTAACAATTTCAGTGATTACTAGTAATTTATATGTAATACTTGTTTGCGGATCGAGTCTTGTTTTTCGGATCGATGAAGATTTTTTTGAAAATGTATCCCGTATGTTGATTACCAAAGGTTAAGAAGTTAGTTGAAATTGAGATTTTGGAACGTTTTTACATGAAAGGGTTGATCATACAACGTCCAAACATTTGATAAAATAATTCTAAGAGTAAATTACTACATCAACAACGAAGAAATGATTTGAACAGTGTGTGAATGATTGAAATATCATACTATTGAACTATACATGTGCGACGTCTACTTCAAAGATAAAGAAAGTTTAGGTTGTTCGTGTGATCAGTAAATCACGATTAAGTTAAATTCAATAGTATGGACCTATTTTTATCGTGTTCTTTTCCTTACCTGTTTCTTCTTTCGACTCCCCTATGCAGCAGCATACAATTAAACTGAACAGTGTAACGTAGAGGAAAGTCATTTTTTATACGGTCTGGGTGTATAATTGACAACTAGATTAAAACTAACCCCGAAACTAACTTGCTTTTACGTTGCAATTGTGAAGTCAGTGACATGAAATGGTGGGAATGAGAGCCGTATGCATAGTTCTTGGCTATTTATGACAAAGATGATTGTTGACTGTTTGATCACATCTGAAATAATACGTTCTCGAGAGGAAGGAGACAGGAAGGAATGATAAATATTGTTACGGAATCATCATGTCTGCCGCTGTTCAAACTTCAGATCATACATCATGAAAGATTGTAATACTTCGAATTCAGCAACTAGATGCTGATTGGATAGAGTAAGGTCGTTATATCACAGTGCTTAACTTAGATACAGATATTTCGGAAAGCTAAACGAGATTTGAGACTTAAGCAAAAACTTCCAGTGATACATTGAGTTGAAAACGTGCTCATGTATTCAAACGTTCTCATTAATCAAGCACATTCCGATTTTGAAACAAGAAGTAAAATGAGAGTCCGTCAAATTTTTCATTTTCATTTATCATTTAAACTTTTATAGTTTCGAAGCTTCCATTCGCTGTAGACTTCATTTAATCTGGCTTGATAAAAATGATACTATACTGCGTTAGCTGAAGTAAGATAAATGAGGCAGCTAAAAGCTGTTTCCGTTCTGTTTGTGAACAGTCGGAGAGACAAAGGAATCGACAACACTTCATGAAATCCAGCTTAAAATCTGGCCCCATTTTTCAAACACTTTGAAAACAACGCTACTGGTCATTTTAGAATCTTTAATTAGAAAGTTAATTCTTCTTGATTATTATTGCTTTAATCTTCGAAAACATAGTATCTAACACACTTTCCTTATGTATTCTGTTTCAACGTTGAATGGTTTTTTATTCATAAGGTTCTTTAATTTCAGCAAAGGCAGCCAGACCAAGATCGACCCTATTGTAGACTGTGCGAAAGGTATTTTACTTATTCCAGTGACATTTTTCGAAACAAAATAGACGCAGATGTTAGTAAAATTCAATGCAAAATGATGCATGATCGGAAGCTTGAGTAGCGACAGACAGACAAGCTAAAGCATACATACATTCCATCCTCTCTCCATCCTCATGTCAGTGCAATATTTTTTTATCTGAACAAGTATGCTTTAACAGCCCTTGTCGTGAATTATAGTAAATTGCTAAAAAAAGTATTCTCATTCCTCTATCTCGATTGATTAAGTGCACAATTGAAAAGTATAAAATTCTGCTTCATATTCTGTGCTCCTTTAGAGCAATTAGCAATGAAGTCGCCCTACCCTGCTCTGCTCAGTGTAATGTTATGCTGCATTTATATTTGATAAATAATCCTGTTTAAGTACTACTACAAGGATTAAAGATATTATGTGCATGGTATTGAGATTAACGTATTTGAACTAATGTTTTGAGTAACGATAAAATGAGGTTCTCATTAAGACCAGTCCCACTTGTCCCTTTGTTCACGTGGCCCTCACTAGCAGGGACAAGTAAAATTTCTCTGCAAAAACTGTGGCGCTCATACACAACTTTTGTGTATCACCAATCACAGACGAGTATACGATTTTCTAGCACTCCGATTGGTCGAAGGTGTTAATGTTCAAAACTCACCGCTAGTTTGTTTTTGCTTGAAGAAAATCATTCACACTGAAGAAAAACATCGTAAAAGAGGGATAAAAATGAAATATTGCACTAAATTTAATGCTGTATTGATTATTATTGCTATCCAGATTGGATGCTCTGTACTATTTCGTTCAATGAGCTCAAATTTTGGTTAAAAAGAGGCTGAATGGAGTGACTGTTCTATTTGATTTGTGTGCGAAAGACCCGCTTCGAAAACTTTTGAAATTGCCAATATTCTTTATAATATTGATGGAATAGTACTGATTTGATTTACATGTTCAAGTTCGGATCGTTTAGCTTTGATTCACAGGACTCGTTGTATTGTAAAAACGTTTTGCATGATTTTATCGCCACACTTTAATATGCCAAATTTCACTAGGCCCTATTATGAAATGAAAAGGGCCTACTGGAGCTAGTCCAGTTTTCATCCAGCTTCGTTCTCTAGTCAATCTTACATAATATTAATTATCGTTTCCATCAAGGCTGTGAGTTGAAGTAACGGATTATCTGTTATTGCTATTCTCGGGTGATCTGTCAAATTATTTGACTACTTTTTGTAGAGTGCAATTTCATTGGTGATCCCTACTGTTTTCAGTAACCGTAACATGCAGGCTACTTTTCAGTTTCAGAAACAACTGCTGATTACTGTTCTTTGCTTCCGTCTATCAAACGCTCTATGCACTGTAATTGTACCATCATCTGAAAATGTAATGACCCCCACAAAATTGAGTGTATAAAAACTCACTGGACGATAATCGACACCTCTTTGGTCATCAACAATTGAACAGATCCCGTGTAGAAAATTGTTGCCTAGCAACACGATTTTTTCACACAAAAATGGCATTTCTTTTCCGTAAAATTGTCAGATTTTTATTTGCACAACATGTCAAAAAAGTACCAAAGTACTTCTCCCCCCCCGCGGGGTTAACGACTTACTGCGCAGATTCCATGCATGCTTGTATGCATAAAATACTGACTGGCTGCAAACCAGGGATTTCTAGCTTCTCGAATATCTCCCAGTATTTAAAAGTTGAAAAATATCAATGAAAATATTTTCAATCTTGCTGTGACTATCTTTCAATATAAGACACAATATCTTCACAAAGGCACTTCAAACAATAATTATCCTAGAGTTCATTTAAAGTTTCATTCACCAATCAGGACACTGAAACCTCCATGATGTTTCAGAATTTTGTATTGTACCTAGCTGCTTCTACATGGGTGATGAGCATTGAATTCTGATGTAATTTATCAAAATTCCAGACATAATTTATCAAAAGACACTCTGACATGCCCACTCCATTTGTTTTGTGTAGGGAAATCATTATGATAGAGTCCTGATAGAGTACCACCCACGATCACAAATTTTGAAATAGCTTATCTCATACACACCGATCTGCTGTTCTTAGAAATCCTAATTTGACATCTAGAAACGTTTTGCAATTCCTTTCATTCGTTTTCAAAATGTTTCTTCCCGTTGACATCGGAACCGGGAACTGAGTTACGTCTATCGATTTATTCCGAAGTTACAAAGTAAACCTAAAGCTATCAATACAACTAAGAGCTATTATGCAAATTATTATGATGGTCATATCCCTCATTCAGCCTAATTACAAGATTACTCACTCAAGCACACAGCACACCTCATCTCGAATGAAAGAAAAAAAATCGGACAAATAATTAGGGGAAAAAATTATATTGCTAGCCAGCGTAGTAAAAGCTCAAGCGTTAATTAAACATTTTAATTGCAGTATTACATGAACAGTTTGCTTGCTCGTTTGGTTTTATTATTTGTGGAGATTTTTAGGTATATATTTAGCATTTGTGTTTAATCAATTGTATTCCATAAAAAGGAAAAAAAGAACACAACTATATAAAGAGGGATGATTTTTGGTTGCAGAAAGAAGAAAAAATCATTCTTTTTCTACGTATATATTTCTTTCAAATTTCTAAAAGCAAAATTTGCCTACAGTAATACTTGCAACATAGTACGTAATAATAAGATGGCTTTAGCACGCGAAGAAGTTGAACCAGCTGCACACTCTACTTCTTTCCGTAAAAGTATCTTCTTCTACCCCATATCCAAGGCTTTGGATCTGATTCACGTCCTAGAAAATAATTTTCATTATACTACAGTTGAACTACTATTTAATCTTTTTATCAAAAGCTATAATATTTTACTAAAGAAACATCTACTTCCAAATGCCTTCCTTTCTACGTTAGGATCAGAAGCAATCTTCGAGAGCTGCTACTCAAACATTTGTAGAAGAAAAAAATTATAAATTAATATAGCATCTCATTAGAAGCTATGATTGTGAGGATAAATATAAATATATAAAAACGATTCAATAAATCCGTAAATCGACATTAAAGAGCCCATTAGCGAATACACCAATTCAAAGTTTGACCAAGTCAATTACATCGATTACAAACTTTAGGTCCTGGACTGGTAACATACCTCTCTTCTCTCTAGCGTCAATGTACTCAGCTTCATCTGATATTAATTTGAAATCAAAAGATATATATTATATTATTACATACTACAAAGTTTCGGTAGTGATTTTTTCTATAATAGTATAAAATACTGGTCCAAGAAAACAAAAATTCAAATGCTCAATTTAGAATTGAATAGGAATAATAGCCACACTCCAAAAGCTATTTCATTTAATGAAAATTTCAGTAAAAATTCAATCAAATATCAAGTAATTAATAGATTAGAATCATTACCTATTAAGTCCTCAAAAGTTTCGGGCTCATCGCTTTCTTCATCATGCCCTGAAATTTGAATTTAAAAGAAATTGAAAATACTCAGAATAAATTGATATTGTGCTTATAAGCATGAAAGCGATTTGTTTTACAGATCTAAATCAATGTTACTATAGCTTCAAATAATTTTATCGAGGTACGACTTCTATAATAAGACAAACAAAGACAAACTCACTATAAGCAATTGCCATGGCAACTCCCAAGAGAGCCAAAAACAGCAATGTCAATTTCATCTAAAAAGTTAAAGAGATTACAAATTTAACAATTTTTAGCTACAGTCTTCGTAAATGTCAGAAATAATTAGCAAAATAGAAAGAAATATATCGTTCTTCATGTCAAGTTCTATAATCGGGCCAAATTTTCGAAATTCATATTTGATTAATAGATAAACAAATAGATTACGGATTACCGTTTTATGTACCCTGACATAATCACGCTGGGGGCGTAATGAGATACGAAAAAGGCTTACAAAATCACGAGTCGGGATTGGCGAGGGATCTTAGCCTTTTGAGTGTCTCAGAGCAACCAAAGCGTTTATATCAGAGTACATAAAACGGAAGACCGTTCTCTATTTGTTTTATAAAAATATATCAAAAGACCTATAGCACGAGCGCAGATTTTCAATAGCAACACGCTCAACATCGATTGCCTCAAGCTTGAATTTTAATGGCCGAAGCTGCAAGAAGGCTGAATACAATTGTTTTGATCTGAACTTAATATAATATTAATCATTAAGCAAACACATCATCAGAACTATCAACACAACTATTTAGAATAGAGATTGGATTGTTTCAATCTTTTCTTGAACTATACATGGAGATCTACATACAGAGACAGAGCTAATTAAACAGTTTGTAAACATTTTTTCACCCAATGTCGACAATTATTGGAGAAAAAATTTGTTTACTTGTTTTCTAACGGTCTTACGCAGGTTTCTTTATTTGAAAAGTGTTACATTACATGGCAAGGCTAGGGTTATACCATTCAAAAGTGTTTGCCTACTATAAAATTTTTCTATCTTTGCGTATTTGAGAAGTTTTGATTGTACGGTTCAGTAAATTTCTCCTCGATTGTTGTACATTTCACTCTTTTTAAGAGCCCTTGGGAATGCTTTCAAACTGAAAATACTGCACAAAATCTAGTTTATAATCAAAATATAAGCTAGACCGTAAAAAACATCATGTTTCATTTGACTTACTTATAATTGAAACGAAGAACGGTTTGCTAGTAAACTCATTCATCAACTTTCATTATTTTGCGCCATTACTAAAAACTGAGGCTCTAAGGATCACATACTAGAAAATCAAAGAAAACTACAAAAGTTTACATCCTAGTATTTCAATATCAAGTTTCATACCGATTATATCTAGCCAAAAGTACTACGAATAGCAGTTTTGATGATTTGCACTCCAATCGAATCAGATTACTAATAGTTTCACTCAATTCAAAACATCAGCAAATCATACGTTCTTCATTTCTTATCAAACACAACGCTGTATACAGCAGCGAAGCAGATAAGAATTGATCTAGGAATGTTCTGCTTTAAGCCACTTCAACTTTGGAAAATAATTAAATTAAATATAGATGGTCGTACCTTATTTCAAAATGCCTTAACTCTTTGGTCTTCTGATTTGGTAAGTAAGCAAATTTTGAATCAGTTGATACTGAATTTAACAGGAAGACTTTCTAATGAAAAGAAATGCTTCACTGCCTAATAAAAAGAACTCAGTTAATAAAAGTGGCTTCTTTTTATTCTTTTGAATATCAATGTAACATCCGAACAATATGCACATACAAATGACTCTCAGTCATGGTTTTGTTGGCAATCTCAGGCTCTCACGATCATTAGCAAAGCTGTACGTGCTATATTGTCACGATTTGCTTTGAACTGGTCGCGCTTTTCATTGAGGGATAATTAAAGAACTGTGTCTTGAAAGCATAGTCAAAATAATTAGTATATATACGTAACTCAGTATTAATTCATATTAATTGTTATAATTCTCTAGATATTCTGTTGGTAAGTCTCTCGTGAATGTACCATAGCAGTTTATTCGAATGCTATTGACCAAAATAAGAAGGTTTGAAAATTCTACGTTTTCCCAAAATAGAGTTCTGATCTCCGTTTGAAATTATAAAATTAAATTGCATTGCGTTCTGGAAGCTTTTAATTTTGCCAAAAATTTGAGCATAATTCCAGTTATCATAGCTAGAAAAGTACTTGCAGTTTGTAGCTATTTCACTACGTATTGATGTCTGAGTTGAAATAATTTGACTCAACTTATGGCAGTTGCACCATCACATTTTGAAAGATAACGATGACCTATAATTCTATCACAAGAGCAAACTTTTGGCATTATGAAATTAGTTTCATGAGTATGGACTACATTTTTGTAATGAATGTGGATCGGGGTGTGGATTAAATTGATGGAGAATACAAAATTTAGGACAGGTCAAATTTGTTATTATTTTCAATAAGTTTTGTTTCAATATTAGTCTTTTGAGATTGGACAGGAAACTCAATTATGGTCACGGGAGTTTTCTCAAATTTCTCAAATAGAGCTACACATATTAATTGACTCAAAGCCATAATAAATCAAATGCTATTTTGGTCATATTTGACCCTTGTCCAGTCTATAAATGCAGAAATAGTTATTCATACACACAAGCAATGATAACCCAGCAAACCCGAGAGAATTCTTTTCGGGGGAAACACAAAAAGACCAAATAATTTGCAGTTGGGTGGGTATATTTCTAATTAAAAAGCAAATCGATTAATTACCAATGATATAGTACGTACATAGTACATAGTACGTAGTACATACATAGATACGTACTCAGTACGTACGTACATAGTAAGCTACAATGATGTAGCTTAAGAAAACTAGCAATTTTCAGCACCCGCATACACTTCACTTCTTTTTCCAATACATTCTCCTTCTTCCTCACCAAGGCTTGGGATCTGATTCACGTCCTAAATTTAATCACAAATTTTATTAAGTTTTATTAACAAGTTTTATTAACAAAAATTATTCGAGCTCAAAAGTGCTGCTTATGTACAATAACAGGTACAACAGAAGGCTCAGAAGCAAACTTGGACAGCTATTACCTGGATACTTGAAGACGTACAATATTATAAAACAATGGTGTGGAGAGCATTTATGTATCATATTGCTTATTCAAAGCTTGATTGTTAGGGAAAATATGTGGAATTTATTCAATTAATCAATATAAGAGGCATTAAAGAGCTTTTTTGGTGATACGCTTATTCAACAATTTGGTCTAGCCAATCAAAAGCTACATGTATGTAGAAATGGTTCGACAGAATAGTAACATACCTCTTGCTTCTCCAGCTTCATTGTCCTCATCTTCATCTGAAATATCAAATAAAAGTAGCTGAACTATGTCAGAAGATAAATACAATATATACTTGAGTGCTTTTTTCTGAGAATAAGATATAATGAAAATTTCAAATAGTTGAGAAAAGTATTCATAAAACATTGATATCATGCTTACTTGCATCAAAGCAAATCCCTTTTCTCATCCAAATCAATGTTGACCTAAATTGAAATCCTTGTCTATGGGCCTGGTGATAGCATCAAGCATTTTCAAACAATCAATTCTTGAAATGAATAAAAGAGAGGAAAAATACGTGAAAAGTATTTTCAAAACTTTAAACGGTAATATTACTGTGAATTTTGAAATTAATGTTGCCCACCCCACTCTTCTCTAAGACACGAAAACCAAACGTTTATGATTTTTAATACCCCCGTAGGATGATATTTGCAAGCTCACTCCTCCGCGCCGGTCGATAAGGGTATAATTGTTTTAAGCCTAATTTAAAATTCTGCGGTGCTGTCCCGTAAGATCACAATCGGTATCTGACTGTGATAGGAAACAGTTTTCGCACTCGAATATAATAAAACAAACATAAAACAGTTACTGTAAGCATTTGCCATGGCAACTCCAAAGAGAACCAAGAGCAGCAATGTCAATTTCATCTAAAAGAAGATAATAGATCAGAAATAGCATCCGTTTTCGTCAATTAGAAGTAGAATACTGTAAACTGTACGAAGCTTGTTAGTCCCACAGTCAAAAATACTAACAATTTAGCTTGTACGTGTTATAGAGCTTCTCCCGGTGCCAAAAACATAAATCTTAAGAAAGTCATAAAATATTTGAAGCCCGATAGTTAAATGTCAAATTTTCGAATGATTAATTCAGCCACAGAAACACTACGAATAACACTTTAGATCATTTGCATTGTATTCAAGCCAATGAATACTTTCACAAACCATATCTGAACTAAATGTTTGTCACGACTGATTGCATATCAATATCAAAATTGTATACATTGTAAGAAACAGATATAATATTTATCGAGGAAATTGTCATTATGGACCTCTTTGCGTTTTCAATGTAGTAAAATATGTAAATTTGGTCTCACCTTTTCTTGTCAAGACTCTTCAAGTCAGTGATCTATGGATTTTTAAGTAAGAAAAGTTTGCATTCTTTCAGACTCACTTGAACAGGAAGACTTTTTATGAAAATAAATGCATCACCGCCTAGATATTATTACCCAATTCATGAAAACGGTTTTGTTTCAATTGTTTAAAATATATCAAAGTTGCATATGTCCATAAAAAAGTGACAGATTCACGGTTTGTTGACGGTATTCTCACGCTCAACGATCAGTATAGGCAAGTTTTAAGAGAATGTCACGATTTTCTTGGCCTGCGTGCAGACTCAAACTAAAATGGATGTATGTTTAGACAAATTCATCCCTTTTAGTTTGAGTTTGCACGCAGGCTACGATTTGCTTTAAATTTTTCTAACTGCATGCAATTATTAGGTGATGATAAGCTCTTTATCTGGTAAGAGTAACCTAAGCAGTTCTAAAAGTAATTCATTGTGAAGACTTCATCCCTTCAATTTTAAGTATTTTTTAGGATATTTTATTGGTCAATCTCCTCTTATAATATTCTACAGCAGTTCATTCAATCACTACGATTTTGTGAACGTAACTTTTTGTAAATCCTCATTAAAGTTCAAAAATAGAATTTTTGCCTTGACTTTGAAGCGATGAAATAAAATTGTAATTACATTCTGGCCGGTTTTTTGCTTTCTCTAGGTTTGAATATAATTTCAAGATGAAACAAGGAAAAGATATCAAATATGCGACTTTCACAATAATTTGCCATATTGAGTGAATAATAGTTGTTTCAAATATTTTCAAATTGCTGAATTTCCAAATTTTACGTAACGCTAAAATAATATTTATGCCAGGCTTTTAGCCATTTCCTAGTAGATTTAGACTGCTTAACCTAAAACTCTAGCAAGAAAAAATTGTTTTTTTGATTGCCCATAGTGCTCTTGCATTCACCTACTGCTGTTATAACAAGGACAATTGTGTATGTAACAATCATTTACTATAGGTACACTCTTGATGTCTAAAATAGAGTAATGTCTTTTTACTTTACTAAAAGTTTGAACTTCGTTGTATTCAATATATTCTGGTTTAACAGGTTTAATTTTCATTATTATTGATCGTATTTCATTTCAAGTTTTGTTTTCACTGATTT